>JAQZBX010059443.1:0-17520 GCA_029593785.1 Cabassous unicinctus
AAACGACATCTAGGGAAGCTCTGAGTACAGTGACAAGTAACAGGTAACTAAGAACAGTAACAAGTAAACGATATCTAGGGAAGCTCTGAGTACAGTGACAAGTAACAGGTAACTAAGAACAGTAACAAGTAAACGACATCTAGGGAAGCTCTGAGTACAGTGCCAAGTACCAGGTAACTAAGAACAGTAACAAGTAAACGACATCTAGGGAAGCTCTGAGTACTGTAACAAGTAGCAGGTTACTAAGAACAGAACAAATAAATGGCCTCTAGGTTGCAAAGGGATAAATGAAACCATCTCTATTTGCGGGATGTATCACTGCAGAATTCCATGGCAGCTACAAAAAGCTTCTATAACTACTAAATGAGTTTAGCAAGGTCAATATATAACAATTAGTTATATTTCTATAGTATATCAGTAAACAATTGTAAAAAAAAAAAAGTACCATTTGCAATAGGAGGACCAAAGAAACACACAAAATATATATAATTCTACCAAAATATGTGCAGTATCTATATGCTGAAAATTACAAAATACTGATGAGAAAAATCACAGAAGACTTAATGGAAAGGTACACTGAATTCATGCTTGGAAGATGCAATATAGAGATGTTAATTCTTTCCAATTGGATGTATAGATTCAACACAATCCCAATCAGATTCTGAGGAAGACATTTTATAGCTATCGACCAGCTGACTCCAACATTTATATGGAAAGACAAAAGAACTTGAATAGCCAAGACAATGGTCAGATACAAGGTAAATAGAACATGCTGGAGAATTCCCTAGAAGACGAAAGGGCACTGCTGACTTGGAGTAAAGTACACAAGTTATTCATGGTTTAGTGTCTTTTAAATCTGCACAGTGAAGCATGCACTAGAAAGTGACTAGCAAAATGTGAAAATAATATGGCAGTCCACAAAGCGAGTACTTTCCCCTCTAATCTTGTGTCTGCCTTCCCTGGGGGTGACGGATGTCTTTGTTCCTGAGGATGCACTTAAACTTGGACCTCTTATACAAGGCCTTGACATGTGCAGGCACTAATGCCCCCTTTTCAGGAAAAAAGGCCAGTGCTGGTGATGTCTCGTGTTGTTTTATCTGCCTTCCCTCTGAAAGCCTGTAGCAAGCCACCGGTATTTCTGGAAGTTACTGTGGATGGGAATTAGCGTCCACGGCGGGGGTAACCAGCAGCAGATACTGGGGCCCCAGGGCCGGCTTCTGGTGTGGAGGCAGCTGTGGGATGTTGGGAGTGTCGGTGCCTGGGGCTTGCTCTTGACGACGGGCTCACAGCAGTTTGTAAGCGTGTTTGAGTGCGGAACCATTTTCCCCCTGGCTTATTCTGAGATGAGAAGCCCCTGCGGGCTGCGGGAGCCCCTCACTCCGTGGCAGTTCTCTTTTTATATTTTGTCTTTAGAAAGGACAGATTCAGAACCAAACACCGTTGCCCTGTTACTCAAAGGCAGCCCTTGCTCATCCTCTGGTGTGTCTCCTCACAGTTTATTCTGTTTATCTGTTCATTTGGTGTGAATAAGCCACACCAAAGGATTTTTATGAAAAAACCCTTCGTAAATGTCGCTGCACAATTGTCCGACTTGTGGAGGTGCTAGAATTTAATTCGGACCCTGTTATTGGCTGTTTAGTGTTGTTACTGGATTTAGGTTCTTGACTTATGCTGCAGAAATGAATTTCAGAGCCCGTCAGGTGAGTGAGGCCAGCAATTTACTAAGGTAGGGAGAGAAGAGAAACGGAAGAAAATAACAGACCACGGGTGCCCGGTAGAGGGTGAGTGGCTGAAGAGTGAAAGAGAGGGCCGATTTATCGACCAGTTTCCCATTATACATCGTAAATGCCCAGGTTTTACTCGCGTGTTGGTCCGCGCAGGGGGGACATGGCGAGAGCAGGGTGCAGAAGCCACGAGGGCCCCAAGAGCAGCAGCAGGGTGCGCAAGCCGCCGGGAGCGGGGGCAGGAGGGCGGGAGGGCAGCGGGTCAGGAACAGGGGCATGAGGCGCGATTTGGCCTTTGCGCCT
The DNA here is from genome assembly GCA_029593785.1 of Cabassous unicinctus. NCBI lineage: Eukaryota > Metazoa > Chordata > Mammalia > Cingulata > Chlamyphoridae > Cabassous > Cabassous unicinctus. The sequence continues at coordinate 2,028 of JAQZBX010059443.1, forward strand.
GCTTTTTAAACTGATAATTATTCTGCCCCTTTGCTAATGGCCTGGGAGGAGTCCCAGGTGTTTGCTGTTTTGATTGATTACCCCACCCATCAGTCCCCAGGTGGTGCCAATGATAATGTCCCTGGAGAAGTATCTGGAGCTCTCCTGGCTTCCAGGAGGAATCTTGTGAGGCTCTTCCAGCAGCCATCTAGGGGCACTGATGTCCACACGGTCCTCTCGCCAGGTTCCAGATCCGTCTATTCATTCCCTGTATGAAGCCTGCTTCAGTATGTGGGAAACGCTTTTGTCCATTTCATTGCCAGGTTCCCACGAGAAGAGCCTCCCGCCGTGGCCCCTGAGCTGGATGCTAAGGTCTCGTGTGACAGTGCTGGGCATGAGCCCAGTTTTCAGCAGATTCTTGCACGCCCGCTGTAGAGCTTGTGGTGGTCCAGTCTCGTCGCAGGACATTTCTTCTCTCACTTTTCTCCGGAATGCTTGAGGAAGTGACTGTGTAGGTACAGTCCAGGACTGGTTCACCTGCACTGCGTAAAAGTCACAAAATTACACTTGAACAAGGGCTATCACCCTGCCAAGGGCAGGTCAGCTCGGGGCCAGGGCGGCGCCGGCAGCCATTCGGCTGGGTGGGCACCTGCTGGTGAGAGGCAGCTCCGCCAGCCTGGCTGCGCGCCAGCAGCTCTTCTCGTGCGTTCTGCCGTGTCCGCGCCTCTCCTGAGGGCGAAGTGCTGTTTGTTCCCAGGCCAAGGCGAAACCGGCGGAGAGTGAGGAGCCCGGAGCGCTGTGGGCTGACGAGAGCCTTTCTTTCCCACACCTCACGGGGTTGTTTCAGGAGGAACGCGCCGCACAGCGCCGGGGGCTGCATTTTCCGTGGATTCCAGGGCTGTTGGAGAACACGTGGAGTTGGACGTGTAAGCCGGCTGTCCTGCTCTCCCGGGCCTTTGAATTGCTTTCCAGATGGTCTGTTGTGAGGGATTTATCCTTAACATGGTTAATCAGGGAAAGGGGCCCTCAGTGGAAAGCCCCCGGCCCCCCCGAGGGCCTGGCCCTCAGGTTGTCACTGCACGTGGCAAAGAAGGTTTTAAAGGGAACTGGGGAGGGAGAGGCCTAGCGTATGTTTGGGGCATTATTTATTAGTCAAAAATAGGACACGTAAGTTCACCAGGGGAAGGTTACATCTGCTCGTGTCAGGAAATGTTACGTGGCTGTTAAATAAATGGCGCTTACGGGGAGAGTCTAATGCGTATCACAGGCTGTTAAGAGGAAAGAGAAAGGCACGGCACTGGCTTTGCAGTAAGGGGTGAGCCGCGTGAGAGAGGGGCCCAGAGAAAAGACCGGAAAGAGATAGACCAGCTATGAGTGAGCGTCCACTCCTCCCTGTTTCCTATGAAAAATACACAGCAAAGCCTTTTCTCCAGGAAGCCGTGAAACAACGAGGTGCCAGGTTATTCCCCTCTCCGGGGCTGGCTTCCGAGGCAGGGAGGGAATCTCCCTGTACCCTCTGCGCTAGTCAGGGCTCTCTAGGGAACCTGAACCGACAGGAGAGATCTGTAAATAGTGTGAGGTTTTATAAAATTGTCTCACGCTGCTATCTGGATTCTGGGCTTCTAGGTTCTTGGCTTATGTTGCATAAAAGAACTCCAACCACACCGGAGTTTATTAAGAAACAAGGAAATTAGGAAAGTGCACAGACTGAGACACAGAATGTGGGCGTGCTGCAGGGCGCGTTGCGCGCCGGGCCCAGCTCAGGCCTTTCCTCCTCCCCTTCTGAGGCGGGGAGGCCCTGCTGTTTGCGGTTCTGATTGGCTGCCCCACCTCTTAGCTCTCGGGGGGCCAGAGGGGAGGTCTTGTTTGCAGGTATCTGGGGCTTCCCTCTAACCCCAGAGAGTTCCAGATGGGATCTCCTGGCTTCCAGGCTGCAAACCAGGGGCTCCGAAGAAGGTCCCTGATGAGCGCCCTGGACGCTGGCTGTCTGCAGCAGAGAGGGGGCTTCTCTCTGTTGGCTGATTGGGTTATGTCTCACTCGCTGACTGTCATGTGACCAGCCGCCTCTGCCGTCAGCTCGCTGATGACTAGAGCCAGGAAGTGCCCTTGTATTTCAGTTACCCCAGGGCTGCTTGACCAGACAGCTGGGCGCCATCACCTGGGCGCGTTGGCCGGACCCTCCCGTCCTCCCCAGGACAGTGGCACCCACCTGGCCCCTGGGCCCCCAAGAGGGCGTGTGCTGGAAGCGGCTGTGGATCTTTTTAGGAGAGGTTGGTGGGGTGGCTGCAGCCTGGGCAGGCGGGAGTTGGGGGCCCCGGGCGACCTCGCTTCAGGCCCTCCGCGGCCTCCCTGATCAAGGTGCTGGTCCATGAGGTGCAGTGAACAGAATCCCTTATCGTCAGGCTGCAGAGCCCTTGAAGGCAAGGACAGCGTGTTGACAAACACGCTGCAAATGCGTGTTCACGGAACTAGACAAGAGGTCGTAAGTCCAGGAGGAACACTGTTTTCTTAAAGAACCGTGTCGCTCTGCCTACGTGTTTGTCTGCGTGTCCACCTCCAGCCCCCACCTGGAACCCGCACGCATCTGCTGGCGGGCGGGGCCACCACAGGGGGCTCTTGAAGGAGCAGGAGTCCCCTGCCCACTTGGAGCATGGGCACGGCTGTCCCGGGAATGCCCTCGTACTTCCTGGCAAGGTGGGACCCGTTGCGCAGGCGGTGGAAGGTCCCCGGGGCCCCGCCGCATCTCTCGGGGCAGAGTTCTCGGGCACCTGGGGGCCTGGGCATCAGAGCACTTGCAGCTCCAGGCCTGACCCGGGGCCGCCGCCTCGGGATCGCGGCCCCAGCCCGGCTGGGGCTTCAGCTCCCCAGAGTGAGCGGACCACCGCGGGGAGGGCGTCTGATGAGAAGCTGGCTTTGCACAGGGTCTCTCCCACTCTGCCGTCCCACCTGGGTCCAGTCGCCTCCAGTGCAGACGCACGCTGTGCTCACGGCCAGTATCGGCACTGCTGGGCAGCAGCTCTCCCGTCCACCTGCTGTGGGTGGAGCGTAGACGTATACCTGGCCAGGTGTTCCCCTGCTTAAAATTCCATTTAAAGCTTCCCTTAAGTCCCTGTGAAAACAAGCAATACAAGAAACAGAGTTTGTTTGGAGTTCAGGCCTCAGTCTCCTGCTTAACCCACTTCAAAGCCCTACAGGCAGGTGCTATCGTTTCCATTCCCCAAAAGTGGGAAAGCCAGAGGGGGAGCGACTCCTTAAATCTGCACCCCGAGCCTCGTGGTAAGTGGAGGTCTGCATTTAGACAAGGACCTTGCGTCTTCACCTTCATCGGGAGTGCCCGCGAAGGCTCTGCAGAGCCTCCAAGACGGCAGCTCCCTTCCTGGCGGGGAGCGAGAAGCGGGTCGGGGGCTGTGCTGTCAAACCGAGGCAGGAGCTGTCTGTGGTCAATATCCAGCATTGTATTTAGGGTGAAAACTTCTAAAAACGAGGTCACTAACTGCACCAGCCGAGCTATCTTGGAGCACAAGGCAAAAGGGAAAAACCAACAATACTGATCCTGCTTCTATTAAAAATTTTGATATTTTGTTCAACAAGGTTTTGAAATATTGAGTTAAAATATTATTTATTTGGTCCCTGAGTTTTTGGTGCCTGTTAAATTTGGCACCCGAGACACGTGCCCGGGCGTCATCCTCGTCCCGGGCCTGGGGGACAGTCAGGAGCAAGTCAAGGGCGCGGCTTAGCACCACTGTCGTTAGCCTGGGTAAGGACGCGCGGGAAGCGCCGGGCAAGGCAGTGCGTGTGGAGAGGAGACGCCGGATGGCGACTGTTTGAAGGAGGTGGTGTCAGCTAAAAACTACTAGGACTCAAAAATAGTTCAGTAAGGGGGACTTGTCAAGACCATACAGATCTTTTTCTGTGTACCAACAATAACCAGGTAAATACGTAGTGGGAGAAAACCCCATTCACAGCACACACACAGAAGACAGCATGTCTAAGAGCAGATTAAAAGTGAGATGTCTGCGGCTGTAGAGAAAACTGCAGACCTGTTGAAAGACATTGAATGAATGTGGGGATTTCACCATACTTCTTGGTGAAAAGACTCAGTGTTGTAAATATGAAAATTTTCCTACAGCAACCTGCAACTTGAGGCTATCTCAGCCAAAATCTCAGTGCCGTATTGGGAGAATTTTGATTCAGTAATTCTTAAGTTCAGTTGGAAGAAAGCACAGGTAAAAAAAAGCTGAGAAGGATCTAAAATGGAACTTGCCTTATCAATATTTGAATACACTCGGGAATCATCGTAATTAAAATTGCATGGTACTGTTGCTGGCAGACAAAAGTGGTATAGAGTAGACTGTCCAAAACATCCTTAAGCTTGTTTCATAATTTAGGATATGACACGTGGACTGACCAGCCATCCCGGTTAGCCTGGCACTGAGGGTTTTTCCCAGATACAGGACTTTTTAGTTCACCCATGGCTGGGAAAACAAATACTCCATTCAGAAAAAAATAACGGGATACCTGGCAGAGTAGCGGTTCCCAGACTTTGCTGCACGTTGGAATTGCCTTGGAAATCCGCCTGGCTGCCAGGGCAGGCTTGCCATCTCACTGGTACGGGGTGCTAGGTTCGCATCAGGGTTGTCAAAGCTCCCAGGTGATTGCTACGCACGGCAAAGCTCGGAAACCACTGGGCTAAGGCCCCGCAAGGCGGAGAAGCTGATCCTCCCTTTATGTACACGCATCTCAGACGGGTCAGATATTTCAACATAAAGAAAAGAGGATTTCACACCGGGACCAGATGCGCTTCTTCAGGAGAAAACTGCTGGCTCCTCCCAGGGCTTACAGACCAGGGCACTCGCGTCCCTCGAGAAGAGAAGAGGGACGTGAGTGAGCGAGAAGTGCAGAAAGAGGCGGCGGCTCCCTTTAGCTGAAGCACCGTGTGGGCTGGACGTGGGAAGGGCTCGCCAGGTGAGCCCCAGGTAGGTTAACCTGGCAAGCAGCTCTGTCTCAGTTTGCAAGGACTGCTGCAGCGGCCGCCTCAGACTGCTCGGCTTGCACAACGGAACTTACTGCCTCACGGTCGTGGCGCGATCTGGAACGTCCCGCTGGTGGGCTGCAGGCAACCCGCAGTGCAAGTCTGCCTCCATCGCAGGCCACCGCGCCCTCCCGCCAGCGCCGGCCGTGTCCTGTTCCTCTGCTTGCAAGGACCTCAGTCGAGTTGGACCGAGGCCTGCCCTGACTCCATCTGGCCTCATCTTAACCGAAATGACATCGTCAAAGATCCGTTTCCAGATGGGCTCCTCTCCACAGGACCAGGGGTCAGGGCTTGAACGTGCCTTTGTGGGGTCATGATTCAAGCCGTAGCACCTGCCCAGACGGCTCGTGTACCTTGCTGTAAGCTAGAAGAGGGTAGGAAAGCATTTGTGGTTCCATTGCGAGGAAGGAAGCAACCCGAGAATCTTCCACCCAGCCAAGATACCCTTCTGTGTGAGGGCCACAGCTGTGCTGCAGACACGGGTTCCCTCCACCTAGAAATGTAGCTCCAGACAAGATTCCAAGAAAACTCAAAGGAAAAATCGTTCCAGAGAAAGAAATACAGAAGATGTTGGCAAGCAGGGGTGAGTGGTAACTTGAATAATTGAATAATTATTGTCCAGATTGTCCAAATTAGCGTTGGTAGCGTTTTCCCGGGGCACACGTCCCTGGAGCTGTCTGTCCCGTCTCAGGTTTTGTTTGGGCATGGGAGCGCCCTCCAGGCCGTGTGGCGCTTGCGGGGAAGCGTGGTGCCCCAGCGTTCACTGAGCCAACCCATGGCTGCTCGAGGTCCCCTTCTGGCGAGGACCCGCCGCCCGGGAGTGAACTCGCGCATGGAAGCCTGGGGCTCACGTGGCGGCTGTCCTCACGCTGGGTGTCTCACTGGATGACGTGATCGTCCTTTCTCAGCTCTTTTGGGATTATTCACCGTGCGGCCATCTGGTCACCATGGTCTGTGTATTTTGGGGACCGTGCTGGGTACATTGGGAGGAGGCAGAATGCAAAAGGTCTTTGGTGCATGACCTCCTTGGGGAGGCGGGACTGAAGCAAGAGGGCGCAGAGGCAGGGCCGGAGCCTGGGCACTCTCTCCAGGCTGCCTCCAGACTGGACAAGGCTGCCCTTCTGCCCAGACGCCCCCCGGGCACCTGCGCTGCGCATGCCCCGCTTTAGACTAAGCTCTCGCCCACCTGCGCTGCTGGGATGTGTTTGAAAGATGGTGACTCAGTGTCTTCCAGATGAACCGTCATGCAGACACAAAGGCATCTGTGACGTAAAAGCACAAGGTCAAGAATCAGACAAACGCTCCGCAGCCGCCAGCTTAGGAGAGACCCCTGGCCGCGCTTCGGAAGCCCTGCTGGACCTTTCTCTTGACCCGAGCCCTAGCTGCCCTCTGGGGCTCCGGACAGTCTTTTCAGCATTCCTCCTGCCACTTTCTTACCCTGCTGTCCTCCTCCATGCTGAGGATGCGGCTAAAAGGGAGCTCATGCTGAGGCGTGTGCCCGCTGCGAATCCCCCCAGTTCTGCATCGGTCGTGGGACCGAGAGCCCAGTGCCGAGCTGTGGGGGGCCAGACTCCCCAGTGTGGCCCCACGGGACCTTTGCGTGGCTGCTGGTAGCAGGCCACCCATCTTTCAAGGCGGTGGCTGAGTCCTTTGCGCTTTCCCATTTGTCCCTCTTTCCCTTTGTCCAGGCGGACAGCTTCTCCCCTCGCCTGCCCGTGTCCCATCCGGCTGCCTCGAGGCTGGAGACTTGTATTTAGCTTCTGTGCAGATGTGCTCAGCCTAGGCCACGCCTGCCAAATTGCACCCAGTGGAGTGGGAGGAGGGGGCCGCCGTGCGCTGGGCAGGCGGGGGCAGGAGAGGAGGGGCTGGTCCCAGAGAAGTGGTTTAGACTTGGAAAATTCAGCGTTTGTCTTGATCTCTTTCTGTACATCTTTTACATGAAAGCTGCCTGAAAGTCAGTAACCTGATTTTATGATCGTTTGGGCCCCCAAAGTGAGTGGTCATCTGGAAGCGGTCAGGAGGGAGCTGGGGCGTCCTGCAGAGCAGGGGAGCAGGCGTCCCTGTCAGTTCCCAGAGCCTGGCCTCACCCCGCCTGGCCCGCTGGCTCTCGGGGTCCCCTCCTCTTGGACAGGGATACGCGTTGTACTGATACCCGGGTCACCTGGGGCAGGGGCGATGGACGATGGGGGCAGGTGTGGTGTGTCCTCGGGCCGCGAGCTCTGACGTGTCCTGACTCTGTTCTCTCTGACGTTGCCCCTCGCAGCCGCTGCCGCCCAGGGACGATGGCCGCTTAGGCGCCAGCATGGCCAGCCGGAAACGAGCGGGCGCAGCCAGCAGCATGCTGGGCCTCAGGCCGCGGCCGGAGGATGCCGAGCTGCCCCGGGGCGAGTACGTCCCTGCGGGCCTGGAGCTGGCCGCCCTGCGCCCCGAGAGCCCCGGCCCCGCGGAGCCTGAGTGCGCCGACCACAGCCCCGACGCGGACTCCAGCTCCGACTACGTGAACAACACGTCCGAAGAGGAGGACTACGATGAGGGGCTGCCCGAGGAGGAGGAGGGCATCACCTACTACATCCGGTACTGCCCCGAGGACGACAGCTACCTGGAGGGCACGGACTGCGACGGCAAGGCGTTCCTGACCCACGGCGGCCGCCCCCTGGAGACCGACGAGTGCCGGGAGGCCCTGGAGGAGTGGGCGGAGCCCGCGGGCCCCCTCGCCCTCCCTGAGGAGCCGGCCCTCGGCCGGGAGGAAGGCGTCCACCGCTGCCCCAGCGCGGAGGGCCGGGAGCGCCGCCCGGCAGAGGCCAGCGGCAGCGCGGCCGGCGCCTCACCCCATGGCCGGAGGCGCGGCGTCGGGGACCCAGAGGACCAGGAAGAGGACATCGACCGGATCGTGGCCGAGATCAAGATGAGCCTCAGCACGGGCAGCCTCCCCAGCGCTGGCGAGGCCAGCCCCGAGCACGCGCACGCCGCGGGACCCGGGGACGCGCCAGAGGCCTGCCCACCCGGCGAGCCCGGCCGTGGCCCCGGCAGGCACGAGGGCAGGCCCAAGTCGCTGAGCCTCCCCCCCGAGGCCGTGCACCCGGGGGAGCCCCAGAGAGGCCCCAAGGCCAAGCCGAGGACGCCGGAGGAGCGGCCCACGTGGCCCCAAGAGCAGGTAGGTGCTGCCAAGGGGCGCGGGGAGGGCGGGCGCGGGCAGAGGCCTTGCTGTGGCCCACACGGGCCGGGGCCGAGACGACGCGGGTGGCGGGTGGGGAGGCCGCTGGGAGGGTCGGGGGCCTCGGGGCTCCCTGTGTGCTCAGCCCGTCCCGGGCTCGTTGCCTGGGCATCCTCCTGGCCCGTCCAGCACGGCCTCGGGCACTTCGGCTCGCTCTTGAGTTCAGCTTCTTCGTGAATTCCAGGGGAAGCCTTTTTGGGGGTCCTGACTGGCACCCCCGGAAGGGGTTCTGTGTCTGCTATGCCCCTGCCTGTGGTGAGGGCGTCGGTAGGACGCGGGGTGCTGGGAAGGCCCACGGGGCGGCCCTCTGGGGGGCACAGGCTGAGCGCCCCTCGCAAGGGCTGGCGTGTCCAGAGGCGCCCTCAGGAAGCTCGGGCGGCTGCGCCTGATTCTGTGTTAGCTGCAGTGTCTCTTGAAAAGCCGTTCAGAGGCTCAGCAGAAACCCCTGTGTCATGGAGACAGGTGCGCCTGCCGAGGCCGTGGATTCCTGCGTGGCTGTGTGGATTCCCTTCGCTGCCAGCGGAGTCAGGGTGCCGCTAGCGGACACGTTTAAGGCACGGCTTCCAAACCCACGCAGCCCACTGGCGATGAGGCACAGGCGTCACGGGCCCCTGTGTAAAGGGCGTCACTTGTGGACAAATGAGAGTGAACTGCTCTCACAGAGCTTTGAAAAATCTCCCAGAGAAGCTTGTGAGTGAGAAAAAGTGCATGTGGTAATAGCTTGTGTTTGGACACGAGTCTCCCCAACTCGCCGTCAGGCGCTTCTGTTCCTCTTGGAGATGATGGTGCTTGCGTCGGCTACAGCCTGGGGGTCTTTCCTGGTGGTCTTTCTGGCCTCCACAGCAGAGGACTCGCCGAAGCCGCGGCTGCATCAGGGACTGCTGGGAGCTCGCCAAGGCTCAGGCAGGCTCCCGCCCCCGTCCTGGGCTTTAGTCCACGGCGCGGCTCGTCCCCCGTGGGCTCGCGGGGTCTGAGGGGCTGCCCAGAGCGAGTGGCTGCTCCTGGCCGGAGCCAGTCTCATCCCTGACCAAATTCTCGTGCAGAGTATCTCTGAAGCGTGGTGGCGGGGCGAGCAAGACCTCGTGATATTTTCTTTCTTTGTTAGAGGAGCTGTGGTTGACGGGGCAGCGTGCGTAAAACGCGGGGTTCCCGCACACCGCCCTCCACCAGCAGCTTGCCTGGGCGCGCAGCGTTTCTCACAATTGACGGGAGCACGTCTTTATCGTAAAGCCCGTGGGTTAGCGTATGGCTCACTGCATGGCAGAGATTTTTCTGTTACCACACGTGCAATCTAACGTTTCCCCTTCCAGTCATATTCAGATACACGGTTCAGTGCTGTTAACCGCATTCGCCACGATCCATCACCAAACGTTCCCATCGTTCCCGACAGGAGCCCTGCACGTTTTAGCCTTAGCTCTCCGCTCCCTCTCCCCACCCCGTCCCCCGGTACCTGCGGTCTGACTCTGACGGAGGTGGCTTGTCACTAGCGGTTCGCAGCAGTGAGCTCGTGCCTCATTTGTCCTTTTGTGTCTGGCTTACTCGCGCGACACGATTCCTCGCAGGCTCACCCGTGCTGTAGCCTGCAGCAGAACTCACGCCTTTTAAATGTTGAGCAATAGTCCACCCTCTGTATAGACCACATTTTATTCATCCATTTATCGGTTGCTGGGCACTAGATATAGACCCAAAAGAATTGAAAACAGGGACTCGAACAGATACTTGCACACCGGTGTTCACAGCAGCTTTACCCACAATCGCCAAAAGACCTGTGACGTTGGCTGTTTCTCGCTTCGCTCTAACCAGACCCTGTTTGAGAGACAGGCTCTGGGCCTCTGCGTGGCGGAAGCCCGGGAGAGAGTGAGTGCGTGGGCTGGCGCTGAGGAGCCAGGAGGGGTCTTCTCGCTGCAGAGAGAAGCAGTGACGGGCAGAGGCTGTGGCTTTCCTCCCATCAGTCCTCGAGGCGACACCGCAAGGCTCGATGAAGCTCGGCTAGGCAGCGCTTTTCGTCCCTCCTGCCCCCCTTCTTCCAAAGCTAGCTCCCCGAGGGCTGTTTCCAGCAGTCCCTCAGGGCTGGCCGCGGTGAAAAGCGCAGTGGAAAGGGCTCCCCTCCTGAGGACAGGGCCCTCGGGGGCCTTTTGTCCACGGCAAGTGTGGGCAGGGCCTGCGGATTCCTAGAGCCGAGAAGCCCGTTCTGGATGAGGAATTCTTTGAAATTTTGACCCAAAGGAGCCACGGACAGAGAAATCAGCTTGAGGTGAGGTGGTGTGAAGGTGGAAATTTCAAGATTCCTGTTTAGAATCACGACCTGCTGCCCCCAAGGGAATCCCGCGCCCCAGGGACAGCCCCACTGTGTGCCAGGAGCCGCACTAGGGCCTCGGCCATGCCCGCGTCCCCGGGAAACCTCGCGCACGGGCTCCGGGAGGGCGCCGGCGAGCAGCACCGCTGCCCGCTTGTGCAAGTCTGCGTGAAAGGCCGCGGAGGTGCTCAGACTCCCTGCTCGAAACCGGCCCTGGCGCCCGGGAAGCTGCACAGGACGTCAGGCTCGCCCACAGCGGCCGTGCTGGACCTGCACTCGACCGAGACGAGGCGCGATGCCGAGGAAGCTCCAGGAGGAGGAGAGCTCGCCCAGCGTCCATCACCTCCCTTCTGCTCCTTTTAAAGCGTGAGAAATTGGGCCGTGGATGATTTCCCGCACACCGAATCGCATCCTAATTAGTCATTGCACGGACAACCTTAGGACGATAGAATTCGAAAGGGGAATGTGAAAAACGTATTCTTTGTGGTCCCCACCACCCAAACAGATGAGCGTTTTTTCACGCTCCTTCTCAGACTGTAGCACCGAGCGTGAATGACGCACGTAGCTGCCATCGTAGCCCAGGTTTCTTTTCTAAATACGGCGTAGTATGAAAGCTCGCCTCGCTGCCGTGTAACCGTCATGCTATTTTTGCTGACCTTGTGATGTGTCGTCTGGGTGGTGCACCGTGATTTGCTGGGCCGTGCGTGCCCTGCTGGTGAACATGCAGGTGACACTTCCCCTTGTACATAACGCTGCCGTGGACATCTTTGTGCAGATTGTGTTTATCTCCTTTGGTTTAATGGCACAGGATGATTCCCACGCGTTGAGCATTTCCCCGTGGCTGTCTTGGCTAACGTGTCTCCTCTTCTATGAATGCTTCATTTGCGGCTTCATCTTTTGAGTCGTTAAGCTTTTCCGCGCCACAGAAGCACTTACGGGTTCCAGGCATTCCTCTTCGCCGCAGATGTTTTGTTTTGCGCTCGGGCCGTGTTGTTTTCACTGTCTCCACGTTTTTAAGGCGCTGGTAACTGAGCTTTCACCCTTCCATCTGTTTTGGGTACACAGGGTTTGCTCGGATGGTCCCCTCGAGCACAGTGCTGGAGTCATCCCAGAGCAGAGCTTAAAGCGGGCCGAGCAGGCCGTAGGCGTCGCGTGCTCCGGCTTTCTGCTCTCCGGGACGCGAGATATCGGTTGCATGGAGGAAAAAGGCTGTTGACCAGGGCTGGCTGGGAAGATTGGCCGAGCTCGGAAGGCTCTCGGCTGCAGTGAGTTGGAAACTTGAGTCACCGAGTGGATCTCCAAGACCAGGAAGGGTTTGCAGCAAAGTTTCTCAAACTCGTCTGCCACCCAAATGCTTTGTCTGCGTAACACCTGGGAACTTGGTTTGGGAAATCCTGACCTGCACATCACACCACGGGGCATTTTGCCTCTGTGATTTGAAAATTCTCTGTAATGGAATTCTCCCATGTCACACAGAAGAATATTCTGATACTAAAATTATACCAAGAATAAAATCATCCGTTAGTATGATACACAGGGGAAGAAAAATGGAAAGAGAGATACCAAAATGTTAGCTGAGGGTGAGGCCACAGGGGTTCTGAGCCTAGAGCTGTCCGGAAGGGCTGGATTACGCCAGTCTCCGCTTTCCAGACGAGCAGGCTGGGACCCGGAGGGCCAGTGCCTTGCTGTGGTTACGCCCTCCCACGTGGCGGACGGCTGACCGTGGGCTGGCACCGCCTGCCGGCGAGCGCGTCCTGGTGGGCTGGGCAGGGTCCTTTGTGCACGCCGCTGGCGCTTGCATGTGGTTTCTGTTTTTCCAGTGCTGAGGGGGCATCAGGCACTGCCGCGGGGCCAGGAGGTGGCAGCTGACCGCTGAGACCTCTGCCGTTTGGCAGCGAGGTGGTGGGCGTGGGGGAGAGCCAGCTGGGCAGCGCTCGCTGACCTCGGCTCTGGCCGCGGCCGGCAGCCCCAGGGCTGAGCGTTGCAGATGCAAGGCCTTGTCCCCCCTCCCAGGTGAGGGGGCCTGCTTGCCCCGCCCCCTGGGGCTCTGGGGGACGCACACGCCAGCTCCAGGGCCTCTGGCTGAGGTGGGGCCGGGGTGGTAGGCGTGTCCTTTGCTGTTTCTCTATATTTGTTAGAGAAGTTGTAGATTTACGGAAAAATCACGCGTAGAGTACAGAGCTCCCTTATACCCCCTCACGCGGTTCCCCCGTTAGAAACGCTTGGCGTCAGTGCGGTGACTGTCGCAGTCGATGAAAGAGGGTTGTTAGGACTGTGCTGTTGGCTGTGGCCTGGAGTTTACATCAGGGTCGCTTTGTGTTCTGTGGTCCTCTGGTGTGCAACATGTAAAACCTAGCGCTTCCCCTCTAACCATTCAGATCTGCAGCTCACGTGTTAACTCCGTTGGCGGTGCTGGGGCATGGGGCATGGTGGGCTGTGGCCGTTCTCGGGGGGTCTGCTGTGCGGCCGATTCGGCCAGGCCGGGCTGGGTTATTTTGGGCTCACTCCCTGCCTGTGCACCCGGCACTCGATGGGGTCCTCTGGAGAAGTCTGCTCCGGGCCTGCGTCGTTTGGCGACGTCTTTCTTCGGACACGGGAGGTTTCTGTCCTCTCCTGCTCAGCGACAGTGAGTCTGGGGGCTGACGTCTGCGATGATGTGTGCGCGGCCCACGCCTGGGGACTTGGCACAGCCAGCGTGCGTTTTCATTACTTGCCGTTTTCAAGGTTTCTGCTTATCGCCAGCCCAGCCCACGTGTGAGAGAGTGAGCCCTGTGAGAACAGGAGAGAAAAATCAGTGCAGCTCAGCCTACATGCTGCAGTGGCCCCAGGCCACTGCCTGTCTCTGCTCAGTGGAGAGATGATTGTGCTGTGGTTGGCATTCAGTGCTTTGTGGAAGACTTTCTGGGAATGCAGTAGGGGTGGTGGCACCAATAGGGAGAGCAGTGCTGGGCACAGGCCCCGGCTGCCCGCTGTGCCTGTAGGCCGGTGGCTCACACGCCTGCCGTGCTCGGTCCTTGTAGCACACAGGAAGCAAGCAGCATATGTGACTTTGCATTCTCTCCCCCAGCCTTTCCAGTTCTTTTCCCCTCCCCAAATTGCAGCAGTTAAAAAGGCAAGCCTTGGGGAGCAGATGTGGCTCAAGTGGTTGAGCACCTGCCTCCCACGTGGGAGGTCCCGGGTTCGGTCCCCTGTGCCTCCACAAAAAAGCAAAAACAAACAACAAGCAAAAGAAACGAAAGAACCAACTCAACCCTGGTACCTCAAAAAATGAAAACAAAAGCGAGCCTCAGGAACTGGTTGTGAACTGGCGACTGATCACCAGCTCTTGTACTAGAGTGTTTCACCTGTCTTTCCAGAAGCCTGCTGTGCTTATCTGTTTCCTGCAAACTGCCTGACCACCCCTGTATTGATAACAAGCCTTTCCACCAATGTGTAAGTCCTGCCTGCTGAAAAACACCTGTTCCTTCAGGGTCTGCCTCATAAAAGTTTCACGCACCCCCCACGTGCCTTGATAATTACCGTCAAGTCATGGGCCTTTGGCTCTTGAGCAGTTCACTGCAATCTTTGGAAAGCAGCCCCCCCGATAGACATGCCCCGTAAAGGACCCTCCTCTAGCGGCAAGTGCAGACGTCAAGCCCAGGAGGCGCCGTCTCCCCTCCCGCTGCCGAGGACGAGGCCCCTCTGAGCCCCCGTTACTCGCCAAGCTGGGCTTGTCTGGGTCTCTCTCACGCATCCCTTGACAGTTCCTGGCCACGCCCGGGATGCCAGGCCCAGAGAGGCTGAGAGGGGAGCATTGGGGGCTGCTGAGGTGCACTCCGTCGGCATGCGGGGACGGCAGGTGCTTGAGGGGCAAGAGGGGGTGCAGAGGGCCTGGTTCCTGCGCTGTGCACAGGAGGGCACAGTGTCCACACCTGGCCGCAGGTAGGGGGAAGCTGGAGCGTGAAGGTTTCTGCAGGCGGGCGCTCCCCGAGGGCAGCTCTGCGGCGAGAGCCAGGGCGCGGCATGGTTGCTGGAGGCTGCTCGCCCCTGCCCAGGCCTCTACCCCGTAGCGCTGCCTCCGGATTCTGCAGCCATGTCCGCACCTCCACCACCCCTGGCACCAGAGCCCTCTCTCCTGACCTGGCTGCCACAGCCGTCTCCTCACCAGAAGGGCCACAGGGAAGGGCTTCCCGCCCTCCTGTGCTGTCTGCGCTCGGGCGCTCCCAGCTTGGGGTTAGGTGACTGCTGCTCCTACCACCTCGGGGGCCATGCCCCAAGGAGGAGTCCAGGCAGGCGCGGCCTCGGCTCCCAGGCTCGCCGACTCAGCCCTTTGCCAGGCCAGCACGGTGGCCTCACCTGGGTTTTGGAGCCCGCTTGATGACGCCCCAGCAGCGCTTGCGCAGGAGTCCAGGGTTGCCGACAAGTCTTCTGTGAGCCAGGGTTTCTGAAACCCTGCTTTTGTTGTCCAGGGAGACCACGTGAAGCTCTCCCACCGACGGTGATGGGGCGAGCACGCCCACGCCCGCCCGCGAGGCTGGAGCCGAGTGCAGTGGTGAGGGGCTCATCCTCGCTGCCCCAGGCCCTCCTGCGCGGGGCTCAACCCCTCGGCTTCTCGTGTGCAGCGGGGGTGGCGGCCGCCCTTCTCCTCGGGCCGTGGCGAGGAGTGTCAATGTGGAGAACCGTGTGCGGCTGGGGGCGCACGAGACACTCGCCACAGTGGCAGTGATACTGCTCATGTCCAAGGGCACGGGGCCAGGGACAGTGGGGCGATGTGCCCTCCTGCTCTCGGGGAGGACGGGGCGGGGAGTGGAGCCCAGGCTGGAGGCAGGACCGGGGGGCCTGGACTGGGGGAACCAGGGGCCTGCCAATGGGGTGGACCTGCCCGGGGCGGGCGCGACCGGCAAGCAGAGGTGCGGCTGCCAGGTGTGCGGCTCCCCAGGTGTGTAGTTCCCAGGTATGGGGCTTCCCAGGTGTGAGGCTCCCTGGGTGTGCG
>JAQZBX010059444.1:0-17505 GCA_029593785.1 Cabassous unicinctus
TCCCAGCCGAGGTGTTGGGTGCCGTGTGGCCGAGGCAGCCCCCACTGCCTGCTCCAGCTTCTTAGGTTCTTGTTTGCTCTTCACAGAACGCACCTTTCTCCTAATGCTTCCTTTTCCTTTAAAAGTCAACCCTGAGGGCTGCTCATACCCCTTCTGCTTCCCTCTGCTCCTCATCAGCTTTTAGCCTTTCATTTCTGACAAGTACAGTTTCCTTAACCTTTTGAGATTAAATTCCAATCTGATCTCCCATTACCCCCAAACACTGCAGCATATACGCCCTGCAAACAAGGGCTTTCCCCTACATAACTACAATGGAACTACCCAAAGCAGCAAGTGCAGCTTGCAGTGACTGCCATCGAAGCATCAGACCCCGTTCCAGTGCCTTCAGTTGTCCCAGTCGCCTCCTTTTTAGTTCAGAATCACCCATTGCGTTTTGTTGTCGTGTCTTAGTTCATGGAGAGCGTTTAGTTTTTTGACTCTTTCCTCCCTCGCTTTCTTTGGCTGTCCTGACCTTGAGATATATGAAGACTCTGGGGCAGTTATTTTGAAGAATGTCCCACAGTGTGGGATTGTCTGGTGCTTCCTCATGATTAGATACAAGTTATGCATCTTTGGCAGGAAGATCACAGAGCTGATGCCGTGTGCTTCTCAATGTATCGTGCCAGGGGACGCACCATTTCCATTTCCCCACAACTGATGGTCTTTATCTCCTGAACGTGGTATCTTCCAAACTTCTCTATTGTAAAGCTGCCCTTTCCCCTTGTGAGTAATTGGTATTTTATGAGGAGATACTTTGACATTGTATAAATATCCCACTCCTTCTCAAACTTTCAATTTATCCATTTATTTAATTTTATTTTTATTAGCATGAACTCATGGTGAGCCATGTAACTCAATGGGTTATAATCCATTACCATCAGTACTTACTTTGATGTTCAAATTGTCGCAGATGCATCCAGTAAGAGCCATTTCAAGCTGCTTTTCCGTCCTGTGGCCCCCGTCGTTGTTTGAGCATAGACCTTGTAGCATCTGAATACATTCCAGGTTCATCTTGTAGTTTTCCTGTCCCAGCCCTGAAATTAGCTGTTCTTCTCTAAGGAGCTCTTGTTTTGCTTCGTGTGCTCATCGCTACTGGGGCGTCACTGATCCCAAGAGGAAAGAGATGTAGGGGTGTGTGTTCACACTCACGTGCACACACACACTCTGAACACATGTACTCTCCTTTACAGCTCACTCCTACCCTCTCTCTCTAGCCACAAACCCACACCAATACCTCCAGTTACCATGCAGCACCACAGGGCTCATTCTGGTCTTCTCCATTTCCGTGCTTGCTATTCCCTGCACTAACAGTGAGAAACCGGCTCTTAACCTGTTTGCTAACTGCCAGTGCCTCTGCATGTACCCAGCGTCCCGCTGCCTCTGCAGTCAGATGCTCGCCAGTTGCTGCTCTGACTTCTCAAGGCCAGGCCACCCCGTCCACCCTGTGTGGACGCCTTCCTCACCCTGCTCCAGCCTGACAGTGCTGGGGGCATCTCCAGGGGGTTGCAGGCACCAGGCAGCCCCCACCTTCCTGAAGAATTAAGACTCTCCTGTTCTTCCCAGCCTTGCTGTGCAGACACAAGCGCCGAGTCCGCAAGGTAGCAGGCTTGCTCCAGGCAGGAAGGGCAAAGGGCAGAGCACAAGGGGCAAGGGCCGGCTCAGAAGCCCCTTCCTCAGTGCTTCTGTCTACACTGTTCCCGTGAATGTCTCTCAGGGCAGACTGTTAGGAGAGTTCTGGCTAAACAGTAGTCCTGATTAGTGAAGACAAGGAATAAGGAGTTAGTGAAGCTGCATTTTTTTAAAATAAAAGCATTTACTCTTATTTTTTTTAAGACGCCAGCTATAAATTGAAGTACTTTCTGGATCCATGTAAACACAGAGCCCATCCTCACCGTGCCCCTGACTCTGGGCCTCAAAATGCAGCTGACAATGGCCCCAACTTCTTGCCATTGTGTGGCAATGAGGCCATTAGCAAAGGATGTCAGGCCCAGGTGGGAGGTGTTAGTCCCGAAACGAAGAAGAGAAACACCTTGTATTTTACTGACACGAGCTGCCCCTTTGATTGTAAAAGAGGCTAAAAGAGAAAGCGACTTTGTGGGGCAGAGATGCCCGTTCAAGCCCTTCTGCTTCGTGTGCTCTCGGAGCCTCTTGTGTGCAGTGGGGGAAGCGGCACTGGGTGGGTCAGTTCTGTGATGACCAAGCCAGCTGGGGTATGAATGTATCGCGTGTCCACTTCATGAGAAGTATTGAGTCAATAGAAGGGCAGCCTCCTCTTACTTTAGTCCCATAAATGCTTTTAAATTTCCTCTCACTTCACAGGAAAATATAAGTAGAGTCAATAATGTTAACACCTTATTTTTATCTATCCCTTTGCAACTATCTCATTTGATACAATAAATATTATCTCTGCTTTGTAAATGAGAAACCTGACACCCACAAATTACTTCCTGAAAGCCACTGAAAGCACCAGCGAGCGTGGGCGTGTAATGGTGGCTCCCGCCTGAGGCGCCGTTCGCCCCCATCACTTACTTTATGCCAAGCACAGTGCCCGACTCTGGGCTTCACCCCAACCCGCCTCACCCAGAGCACAGAGCGGGGCGGATTCGGGCTGGCAGGACAGTGCCGTGGGAGAGACATGAGTGCCGCAGGGATGGGCCGCCACGCCGAGGGGAGAGGAGCCGAGGAGCCCACCTGGGCCAGGTGTGCTAAGACATGGCGAGGGAGGGGAAGAGGGCGTGCAGCGCATCTCGAGGGCCCCGGGGTGGAGGAGAGCGTCCACTCAAGGACCTGACGGGATGGTAAGGCCAGAGCGCAGAGTGTGAGTGGAAAGGCCGTGAGAGGTGAGGCGGAGTGAGGGAGGTGGGCGGGAAGCGGCGGGGAAGTCGCGAAGGGGATTACCAGGGGCGTGGCACTGTTAGCTTTGCCCTTTAGAAAGTTTCCTCTAGCCTCACAGTGGGCTTGAGGCCGACAAGGCGGAGAGAGCCCTCAGGAAGCTGCGGTTCTGATGGGTGAGAGGGTGCCGGCCCGGCTGGTAGAACAGCTCGGACGCAGCAGTGTGGCTGGATTTGGGAGGGATCTCTGCTGGCAGCTGATTGATGGGTGGGCTTTAGGGAAAGACAAAGCCCAGAGGGAGTTGCACGTTTTCCATCTGGACAGCCCGGTGGATGCCGGGGCCATTTCTCCGGCAACATCCATACTTGCCAATCCTGGAATTCTTTCTTTCGTTGTAATTTTCTTGACTCTGTTTTAAGCATTAACATAAAATCAGGGGCTATTTGTTCCACCACCTTAAGAGTCAACCCATAATAACGTTTCTTGTTTAAGAACGCGTTTCTGGTGGCAAGCCTAGGTTACCATGTCCAAACAGACCAATCTCCCACGTGCCAAGCTTTATGACGAGAATCATTTCATAGTAAATTGTCCTTTAAACCACGCAGAGTCCATAAGTCCTTGAAATATGAATGCTTCTTTGTTTTCCTCAACTGTCTAGTGTACATATGGGGTTTTTTTGTATCATAAAAACTCGTAAATTGTAGAAATCTATGCTACTCTAAAGTAAAGGGCGCCATAATATGATACTAAAAGCTAACGGTTATGTCACGCGCTTTTGATGTTCTCAGTGGCTCCGCAAAGGCCCTGCATGTGCTTCTTCCTTTGAGCTTCCCAGCATCCTACAGAGTAGGTACTACTGAAATCCCCCTTTTCCCACTGAGGAAACTGAGGCACAGAGAAGTATGCCCATTGCCTAAATAAAATGGAGAAAGTGGGATTCGAGCACGTGCCCCGTGGTCCTGGAGCCCACACTGCGTGGAGCCATGCCGTGGGTGGCTGGTTTGCAATTTGTATATGGAGCATGCATTTTTTTAAATTAACATTTCAGAAGCAGGTGTTGGGCAAATGATAAACATTTCCGAGCGCTTTTCAGATCCTACATTAGGTTGTTGAACAACTTAGCGTCTCCCCTTTTTGGTTTTCAGCTGTGGAACAACTACTTTCACCTGGCTGTCGCTTTCCTTACTCAAGAGTCCTTGCAACTGGAGAATTTTTCAAGTGCTAAGAGAGCCAAGATCCTTAACAAGTAAGTCCTCATCCAGCTTTGAAGCCGTGGCAGGAGCCTCCAGCGCTATTAGCATAATTTTCATGTAGTCTCCAAGCCAACTTGGTACAAATTGAGATGTAATCACGATGTAATGAAAGGGTGGTGTTAAATCATGATCTGAGTGTTGCCTTTTCTAACCCATGAATCAAGATCTAAAATTGCAGGATTCTTCACGGTAGGTTCAAAGTCAGTGTAATTCAAGACCATTAGCACTACACAGAATGGGAGTTTCCAGAGATCATTGCTTTTGCTGTGGACTGTTCTGATGTCATTCCACATGTGGTTTACCTCATTGCTTAATTCTCCAATTCCTTCTAAAAAGTAAAAAAAAATGACTAAAGCTATTGGCACTAAGATGGTTGAACAACTCATCATAGAGTTACGACTCTGGTTTCCTTCTTTGAAAAATATAACCACTGACAGCAGATTGAACAGAGAGTATCATTGTAAGCAAACCTCTCAGAATATCCATGGAAGCCGACATGGTGACCCAGCCTGGTTCCTTCAGCTCGTCACCCCAGCATGCCTCTTGTACAGCACCAGGTCCAGTATAAAGGGAAAAAGTGTTGCATGGGATTCCTTCCGCTATTCGGACATCTGTAGTTCTTGTTCCACTCTTTGTCTCAGGTGTGCTAGTTTCTCACTGCCCTGAGCCCCCTTTTATAAGCACTCTTAGAGAAGTCTCCAGTGGTTCCCCAGTTGCTGGCTCATCACTTCCTCTACCATTTTCATCATCCCTCTGCAGTGTTTTGACTTGCTCCTCACAAGGGTTAGAGATTCCAGAGGCAGTGCCAGAAGGTGGCATCTGCCGGTCCTTCTATTCTGTGAGTGTGTATCTCGTTGACATAGCAAATCAAAGGTACATTATTACTAAGAGTAAGAATTATATCAACAAATATTTATTGAGTATATGCTATTTGCCACCAACTTTCTAAGGAACTTAATGTGTTTTTTCCTCATAAAATCATTTTTAAAAAAGCCCTGTTCGTTAGGTTTGCTGCTCACTTATCCTTATGTTACAGAGGAGGAAGGTAAAGCATGAACTGATGAAGCCTCTTGGCCGACGTCAGACCCCTGGCACCTGACAGAGCAGGGTTCCAGCCCAGGCGTTCCAGAGCCCAGGCTTCTGCCCCCCCACCGCACCCCTGTCAGAACCTTAGGCCCTTTTTTCGGTGCCCATCTAACCAAAGCCAATCTCACCTGGCCGCCTCTCTTTCGAGGTTCCTCAGTTGGGGGCTTCCAATCTAACGGCCCTTGATGGAGACGTGTCATTTGTTCAGAGAAGGGGAATGCACCTAACACAGAGCCAAGAGCTCAGGTTGGAGCTGGGCCGCCTGGGTGTCCCCCGTGTCTGACGGATGGCGAACAGCAGCCCACCTCTCAACACCAGCACTGGTGCTCATCACCTGCCTCGGCTCCCCTTGCCCAGAGACAGACTTTCCCAGGCTGCACCTCCTGGGGACTGGCCCAGTGCAGATGCTTCCACGTGTGGCTCGTGGGAAGTTAGGGATGGCAGCCGGTGGTTGTTGCCGTCGGTCGCTGCTCTTTAGATGCCCTCACGGTGGAAATGATGTGGCGACGTGGCAATGGCCAGCACGCGTGAGCACAGCACAACCACCAGATCCACCCTCTCATCAGTGTGAGTGTCAACAGTCTACGTGAAAACAACATGGCTAAGTGCATTAGCCACACGGGCCTTGGCTGCCAAAGGAAACGTTTGCTTCCCCCATAGTAATGTGGTCTGAGAGGCTTCAAAGCCAAGGAATTAGGCAGCCAGCTGGTGTCTGCCCTGAAGAGCCCGCAGGGCTCTGCATTGGGCCTTCAGGATTCTCTCTCTCACAACCCTTGGCAATGATAGACTCCAAATTTTCCCCATACAGTTTTCTCATGGATTCCCAAAGGACAAAACACCACTCAGCATTTCCAAATTGTCTTTGGGAGACCCTGGGAGGACTGCTCTGGTCCCCCATATGGTCCGAGGGACCCTCTCCCGGGAGGCTGGGGCTCAGTGTGTGGCAGAGACAGGTGAAAAAGGAGAAAGTTCCCCAGGTCTAAGCCTGGTGGGCTCACCTTGTACGATTCTTTGTGCCTCTTAATTCATCTTAAATCCTTTATAATCAATTTGCAAAATATTTTTCTAAGTAGCAAAGCCTACTGTTTCAGTCAGGACTCCCCAGAGAAACAAAGCCAACATTACACACTCTGGCTTATACATATGGCGCATTTTAAGGAAGTGACTCACGCGATGGTGGTGGCAGGTCTGAGGTCTGCAGGTAGCTGGCAGGCTGGGGTTCCGGCAGGAGGCATGCTGAAGTCGGGCAGGGGCGGCCAGGGCGCTGGAATCTCCCAGAGGAGCAGATGGTACAGTCCTGAGGCAGACTTTCTTCTGCCTCCAGAAACCTCAGCGCTTTTCTTTTAAGGCCTCCAGCTGATTGGCTGAGGCCCACCCAGTATTGCGGAGAAGCTCCTTAAGGTAAAGTCAGCTGATCGTAGATGATAATTCCATCTGAGCTACCTCCGCAGCCACATCTAGACCAGTGTTTGACCAAACAACCAGACACCACAGGTTGTAACCATTGTGCCTGCATAGGGAATATTTGAGGCCATCCTACCCAAATGACTCCCACTACATCTAGAGAGTTTTTAACTTGTTTAAAATTGTACTAGAAAAAATATTCTGAATGACTGCCCTGTGCCCAGTCAGGCCAGGGCCCCCTGCTAGGGACACAGAGATAGAGCACAGGCCTGACAGTCCCGAGGCGGAGGGAGGCTGGGTGTTGGGTACGTGCAGTATTAAAGGGCTCAGAGCCTGGAGGTGGCCTGTGGGCCGCAGCCTGTCAGAGGCTCCTGGCGGCGTGGTGGGTGGTGAGAGAGGCCAAGAGGTTTGCCCGGTGACTGAGGCAGAGTCGGCAAACAGCCGGCTCCAAAAGGGGACAGTGAGTCCCAAAAGGGCAAGACCACTCTGCAAGCAAAAAGGAGCTCTGGGGTGTTGTGTGGCGGGGCCTGGAGGGCTCAGGGTTGTGGTAGGGCACGAAGGCCTAGTGATGAGAGAATTGGCCCCATCGTTCTGATGAAATGGCTGAGGTGCTGATTTAGCACACAGTGGAGCATAATCGATGCGGTTATCTCTCCCGAGAGGTCTGAAGGGGGAGTGATGCCACTGTCTCCCTATGGACCTGTCTGTATTCTAGGGTCCAGGAACCCAACCAAATGCCTCTCAGTAAGGGCTTCACTCTGAAACAGCCCCCCAGCCCACCCCTCTCTTCCTCCCTGCCAAGCTCTGCAGCTCCTCAGGGAGCAGAACAATAGAAAATTCCAGTGTCGGAAGATCTGCCTGTTCATTCCCTCTTGCGAAGCTCACTGTCCTTCTGATTGCGGAGGTTGGGAGATAATTAAGATATTCATTCCAAAGACATACCCCAAAGCGCATGTGTGTAACATAAAAGAAGATACCGTATCACGCAGAGAACTGATTATGTCAGACCCAAATTGAGTACAAGATTTGCCCATGAACCACAAAACAAATAACCCCTAGGAATCAAAGTCGATAATAAGGAAATTTAACTGCTCAACCTTCAAACATCCTCGGTGCGGTGACTCTTAACAAAGGACAGAAACGTCAGCGGAATGCTAAACCTGACCACCGTTTCTTCCTCTCTTACCCTCCCCACCAAGCCTTCCATACTGGGCTCAAGAAGTGTGAATACAGTTTTAAAGGGTTGACTTTTGATCAGCGCTGTCTTGACAATTTTAGTATGCAAGATGCCACAAGTCCAGTGGGGGACGATGTACAGAACCAGGCTTCATTCTGGAAGACACAAGGGGTTCATGTATTGGGCCTCCAGTGTATCTAATCAACAAATACCCATTTAGAATTTTCAGCCAGAGGCTAAAGTTTGGTGACAAAGCCCAGCTCAATGCATTTGAACTCGTGTGTGGGGAGCGTCCTTCACAAACACTTTCTCCCCATTTGGCCTCCAGTCTGGTTTCCAACAGTTCGTTTTACTAGAGATTCTACCCTCAGCTCATGGCATGTCCTAAGTGGACACATTTTATAACTGGACTAAAATATCACATAAACAAAATTCTCTCCATTTTACCGAGCACTTGGTTCTGAAACGTCAGCGTGTTAAGTCAAATTGTAGACATTACTATTAGGGAAATGAGAAGGAAAGAAATTAGTTGTCACGAGCCCCATTTTGAAATGTGACCTGACCTGAAGCTGCATGTAAATTCCAGATTAACAGGAAATATGATCAATTTAATTTGTGTTTGAGCTCCTTCTTTTTCAAGAGACTCATATTATTCAAAAGAAATCCACTTTAAACTAAGAATTCCAGAGAGATGGACCGAAGGAGGAGTGACACTGTGCCTACGTCACGTTGGACAAGTGAGGTCAGTGCCTGAATGCTTCGGTGACGCTGCACCTGTTGGAGGTTGTGTCAGTCAGGATTCTCCAGAGAAACAGACCAACGTTATGTGTATATGTGTGTATGTAGATAGTAAGAGGTTTATTCTAGGAACTGGCTGACGTGACCATGCGGATTGGCAAGTCCGAATTCCATAGGGCAGGGCACAAGTCAGAAACTCGATGAAGACGGCCTTGAATTTCCCAGGAGAGGCTGGCTGCCTGAACTGGACCTGGGAATTCTCCTTTCTGACTGCTGAAACCCTCAGTTCCCCCAAAGGCCTTCAATGATTGGTTGAGGCACTTCTTTCACTGCTGAAGGCAATCTCCTTTGCTGATTTTAGATGTAATCATCCATAGATGCAATCAACTAATGGTTTAAATCCATGAAATACCCTCACAGTAACAATGGCCAGTGTTTGACCCAACAACTGGACACCATTGTCCAGCCAAGTGGACACATGAAATCTACCATCACAGAGGTGGTAAAATGTACGCAGCCCAGGACACTGTGGTACATCATACCCCTGTGTCTATTAAGGAGGGTTCCCACTGGTCAAGTTTGCAGTCCCACCTCCTGAGGAACTTAACACACTTCTCTTAAGAAGGAACGGCTCTCTATCCTCCAACCACAGTCTTCTTTAGTCCACATGCTCATCTACTCCCTCCCTGCCACAGGACCTTTGTACCTGCTGGTCCCTCTGCCCAGAGTGTTCTTCCTCCCCTCTTTGTCTGAATTATACTTCTCATTATTCAAATTATCAGGCAAATATTATTCTCCAAGGGCATTCCTACCAGAACCAACTGGGACCCACTGTTAAATTCTCTCACTGCACCCAGGCTTTTCCTAAAGCGCCACCATCATGGCCTAAAAAAAAAAAAAAAGAATTCTGTCTATCTGGTATGGCTGAAGTCTGGTTGTCTTGTCTGGTCTCCATCATATACCAATGTTAGCTCTGTGCTGTGCACCCAGGAAGTGCTCAGTAAATGCTCACTGAAAGAATTAATCTAATTGACCATTGTAGCCATGGGGGGCGGAGGGGGTACTGTGATGGGGCCTGATCTGAGCTATTGGAGGAAGGACCCAGCCTTGATCATGTACCTGCTAGGCTAGACAGGTGTATTATCTTTCTTATCCTTCACAAACCCTGGGAGATGAGCATCATTATCCCAGTGTCACAGATGAGGAGACTAAGGGTCAGAGTGGTTGAGTAACTTGCCCATAGTCTAGGAACTAGGTGACTGCAAAGCTTGGATTCAGGCTCAGGGTATGTCATGGTTATGAGCCTGGATGTGAGATCCTGCTTGTAGAAAGGTGGCCCTTGGGGGCCCGTGGGTGTCCATTCCTATGTTCGCACGTTGTGAGGCGGGGCACAGGTGAGCTGGGTGTGGAAGGATGTGCCAGACCAAGGGGAAGTTGGCACATCAGCTAACCTCCGTGACTCTGCTTCCTCATTGGAAAAACGCTTAGAGCAATGTCTGGCTCACCTCCCAGTCTTCTTGTGAGCCTCAAAGGAGACAAGCACACTGCACGAGGCAGCACCATGCTGCGCTGTGATGCCACGGAGGCACGGCCTTGCTGGTGTTGGGGTCGTGGGCCGTGGAGGCGGCAGCGGGGATTCTCGAGTCTGAAGACCCGGGTCCTCCTCCTCCCGGCCCCGTGACCTGGTCGACTCGCTTTGCCTTTCCTCTCCAGGACTCATGCAGTTCCTTCAACCACCAATCGTTAGGGACCGAATTGCCATCTCTAAGTTTGCCTCCAGCCAGCTCTGCAATTCAGTTTCCAAGTAATGAGAGTTATTAGCCCAAGACTTTCTCCTTGGAAGTGCGAACAAATGCCGGGGAAGCCCTCCTGCATCAGTGACAGCTGTTGCCCCACCTGGGGATTGCACTGATCTGGGGTGGCTCCTTATCAAAACAAAAGAGAAGATCAAACTCTGCCGGGAAATCAGCCTCGCCCTTCAGCTTCTGGCTCCTTCCTCCTCCTCTCTGCCTCTGCACCTGCTTGAGCACCTTGTCCTAGTTGACTATTCCAGCAGCAGCTTTAGCCCCTCCTTACCGAGGGTCTGTGCTGTTGGGAGGGACACCCAGGCCTTTGCTAATCTCCCAGCTCCCAAATACTGCTGAGGCACATCATTGTCCACACAAAAGACAGGGAAGTGGAGGTGGCAGCTGTAAATGCTGCCCCCCCACCTCAGCACCTGCCAGCGCCTTTCTGGGAAAGGGGCGGGAGCCATGGGGGCACCCTCATGCTCCCTTCCCCTACAGGACACCCAGTTCCCAGATCCCATCCCCAGCTGGGAAAATCAGAAAATCTCTACAGTGGGTGAGACCCTGTGTCACCCACGAATGACCCAAACCTCACGTTAAACCCATTTGCTGCCAAGGCAGGTCCACTGGCTTAAATATTGGAGCTTTAGGATTTCCTTTGACTGGGGAATAATTATAAGACCTAAGAGAAGGCATGGAGCCAGGGATAAGATCAGGTACAGACACTGATCATCGGCCTGCCTTAGCCTGTCTTACTTTTTGACAGATAGCATCTCAGGGCGAGAAGGAATTCCAGTTGCTTGGATGTTAGGAAAGCATTCAAAGCCCGAGATAGCTGGAAACCATGGGCCCACCCAGCTCCTTCTGCCCTCCTTGCTGCCTTGGGGGGTCTGACCCCTCGTGGCAGGAGTTCATGTCTCGGGCCACGGTCCCCGGAGCTGTGTCCCCAGACCTGCCAGGGGCCTCCTCCCCTGGAAGGCACAGCGAGCCTCGTCAACCGTGTTCGTGTCCACATTCCTCTTGCCTGGAAAAGGGAGGGCACTGGCTGTCCCAACCAACATGCAGCCAACTGCCTGCTCTCCCGGCTGCGAGGCTGCCACAGGGATCCCGTGTTGGAGTGCAGGAGCAAAGTGGGAATGGTGAGAAGTCTGCAGGACTGAATGGTGTCCGGAGAGTACCTCCCTTGAGCGACGTGGGCTGCCAGTTACACGTCGAAAGTGCTTTCCTGGCTGGCACCCACACACTCCAATCCCGTGGCTTTGCTGCCTATGAGCGTCTGCCGACAGCCTCGTCGTGACATTGCTGGGAGCTTTTCCTGGCTGAGATGCCACCCTGCACCCCCACCGAGGCCAGCACTCACCCAGTGGTTGGTCTGGGCTTGCAGGCCAGACGTTTACCTGGGAAGCTTAGCTTTTCCTCCCAGCACGGGGCTAAAGCTCCCTGGTCAGTTTCTCCACCTGTACAATGGGCCCAGGGCACCAAGGCTCTCTGCCTCCCACTCACCAGGGTGGAGCCTCTGTGGTTAGATTCTGCCAGAGAGCTGCCAGCTGAGTGTTGTCTTCTGTTCTCCAGATTATCACACAGGCTCTACCCTCCCCAGCGGTAAGTGACAGCCAGGTGCGCAGGGCACCGGAGACTTTTATAATAAGGTGGCAGCCAGCTTGTGGTTTTCCCGGCCAGGATTTTTGTGTTAGCCCCAAAGCAGTCATCCAGAATTAGAACTTTCCTTTTCACTTCAGCTGACATGGGGACAAACAGGCCAGGCTCAGTGACACAGCTGCTCAACTGTAATCCTGTATAACTGTGCAAATTATTATTTTTAATATAATCAGCTTTTTCCTTAGGCAATAAAGGATAAAGTTAAATTGCTCACAAACTAATAAAGATTTACCTTTGGAAGCATCAAATTCTGTTTAGTCCTGAAACATATGCCTTCTCTGCTCATCCACTGGGAGGAAAATTAGCATTGATTTTCCTGGCTAAACAAAAACGGTTGAATATTTGTTGACAGCTTTTGGTGCTATACTCTTCCTTACATTTAAACAGATAAAGAAGAAAGTGAGCTCTTGGGAAGAGGCCTTCCCTGCTCTGACTGTGGACTCCAGAGTTTAATTTTAACACACAAAAGCTGCTGCTTGTGTGCAGGGTTGTAGGACGTATTTGTGTCTGCAGTGCCTATATGCTACCAACATGCGTGGAAATAAGCTCCCCCTTAGGCTGAGGAGCTGAGTGATCTCTCTCGCATGCCATTAGAGAGTGGAGAAAGGGAAATTCTTCCAATACTCCCCAAACCACCCCCATGTTCTCACAGGGGGGAGGATGTTACATAATCTGCTGAGAGGAGAAAGTGGGATTCCCACGGCTGCATCCTCTTCCTTCAGTTCTCTTTAGTGGCAAGAGCAGTTGAAGCTCCGACACTTTGTCTCAATGATGGGAAACTTTAATTGCACTTAAATATAATTCAAGTCTCGATTTTCAAAGTGCTTTGTAGAATGACTCGGCGTTTTCCTTTTCCCTGGTTTTCAGGTATGGCGATATGAGGAGACAGATTGGCTTTGAAATCAGAGACATGTGGTACAACCTTGGTGAGTAGCCGGGTTTTCAGGGCACGGTGAATATTTTGAATGGGGAGTGGGGTGAAGACATTGACCCTGTTTGTCATTGGTGGGTCATCTTAAAAATCCAAATTCCTTCTCTTCCTCAGAGCAATAGCTGCTTTTTGTAATAACTTTCTTCAGTAAATAAGAGGTGGTAGGGCACCAAAATAGAGGAAATAAAATCTAACGGGTGGGCAAATAGGAATCAACAGAGCGTCCTCCGGCTCTATGAGGAGCTCAGCCCTGCCTTGACCCCCTTTGCTCCAGGCTGTCACTGACTTCCCTCTGCTTTCCATGCTTCTAACTGTGTAGCCTACCCCCCTGTGACATTTGCTGCCTCTCACCTAATGTGTTCAGTTTTGCAGACTCTACCTTCAGAAGGGTTTATTCCCCTACTTACAACTAGCCCCTGTGTTTAGGTACACTGCCACCAGGTGGTGGTAGCATGACATGCTTGTGCAGTTGAAGCACAAAGGGATATATTGTGTGTTAAGATAAGAAATTAATATAATTCCCCCACCTACTTTCATAATTAAAAATAACAAATCCTCTATTAAAATTTTAACCAGCGTGGCATGTAATACTTTGAGATAAGCTCCTTCAAGAAGGAGGTGGCTGGCTGCACGTTGGCATCCTCTCACCATCTCTAACGTGTCTTTGAAGAACCTGACCTGACTCTCAGTGGAGATGCAGGCGTCTCTGGCACCTCCCCGCAGGTCTTGGGCTGACATGGTGCCAGGGTCTCCCAGCATCTCTCCCTCAGTGCCACGGAGGGACTGGCGGCCTCACCCAGGCTGTCCCAGCGGTCACAAGCAAGAGCGGTCACATTTCCAGCCTTGGGATTGCAAGGGTTCTTCCCTCAGATTGGCACAAGGAGTCGGTGGTGGCTCGAGAGAGGCCTCCTTCTCTCCCCCTCCCTGGTGACACTTTGCTCTAATAGAAGGAAGGGTCGTTTGTCCACCTCACTCTCCAGTTTCCTCACTGCGTTTCCCTTGTTTTGCCAGAGCTGGGGGCAACTTAGCTGCAACCAAACCTTGTTTCTTAAATAGCTCCCTGCTCTGGACAACAACTCGAGGACTTTATGTTCCTTGGGCAGAGTGAAGCAATTAGATAAAAATCAAGCATGGCTTTTGGTTGAGGCGGGCACCTGGCCTCCATCGCTCCTCCCGCGGGGCCTGAGAACAAGCGGTAGTTTTCCGAGGGCCAAGCCTGTGTTCTGCTTTGTGATCAGCAAGTTCAAGGCTCTTTAGACCTGAGCAGGGCGATTCCGCTCTGCTTCGACATGTAATCCTTCCTCAATTCCCAGGTGTCAGTAGACGTCTGCAAAGGAAGATCATGACTCATCTTGGGGAAAGTTAGGAAGATTTCCAAATATTTTATCTTTCTGCTTTTATGAAGGATGAAGTCTTTTTCAAATGGGTCTTTACCCAGAAAAAAAAAAGAAACAGAAAACCCCGAGGAAAAGGAAAAAGACTAAGATACTCAACAGATAATGCTGACAAAAAAAATTGAGCACCTTGGTTTAACAAAAGGCACCAGGTAGATCCTCGGGCATGAAGAGCCACTGCTGAGGGCCAGGGAGGGGTGAAGAGTTGGCTTGGACGACGGCCCTGCTCGCGCTCGCTTGTGGAAGTAGAGCCTGCCCCATTGCGTGCTTTGTGGGATTCAGGCCTGGAGTTACTGAGGACCCCAGAATCAGTCCAAGGGTCGGCTAGCCTCTGGGGGTGCTGTCATGCCATCCTTAGGGAGAAGGGCCACTTGGCAGGTCCTGCCTTGGGGTCCCATCCTCCTCTGTCCCCACCGGCCTACATGCCCTGGGTCTCTTGGCATCCCGTTCAGTCCTCTACGCTGTAAGGTAGAGGTGACCCTGCCTTTTTCAAGGGCCGTCCAAGCCAAAAGCTCCAAACTTCTATGGCATCTCCATGCAGTGACCTCAGTAATAAAATATGTTGAGGCTTTTAGAACAGAGAGGAGGCCCATTCTCTTAAATGATTCCTTTTAGTTGATATCTCTGTGTTCTTTCTTAAAATCATGCTTTCTGACAGATGCATTTGTCACTTGCCCTGGCAGCCCAGACGGGAGGACCCATGCCAGGAAGAGACCTATGGAGCCCCATTAGAGAGAGAGACAGGGAGAGCAGGAAGGAGCACCGGGAGAGATGGCAACGGAGGGAGACCGTTGTCCTTGGTGAACGCCTGGGAGACCGTTGTCCTTGGTGAACGCCTGGTGACGCTGGCTTTTGGTTGCCAGCTTCCAAGATGGTGATGGGAGTTCCACCTGCCATGGCTGGTCTCAGAGCCGTGTGGACACTCTGGGAGCGCCTCTCACTCCCGCTCTTCCCAAAAGAGGGATAGCTCCTTCTTATGAGTTGTGACGCCTCGGCTCTGAGGTGCAGACTGTTGGTTGTTCATGTTGTCCGTGTGCTTTCAGATGAAGGCCCTGCATTTGGAAACGGCTCCATTCCACCTCTGACCCCATGCAGGCTGGCCAGAGACACCCTAGCCGGGGCTGGGGCCCAAGTCGCAGGTGGGGCGTCATGAGGGCCGCTCCTTCCTTGTGGGTAAACCGCTGCCCACCGCCCACCACCGCTGAACTAGAGGGCCCCTGCCTGGCACTGCCACAGGCCACCCTGACTCACGGGGCTCCTGGCTGTCCAGTTTTTGCTTTTTAAGCATTCTTAATGTTCTGTCTAGAATTGCTGAGATTGACCCAACATTCAAACCATTTTCCACAATAGCAAGGAAGGGAGGCAGGGTGGGCCCAGAGAGGGGCCAGCCTGTCTGGGATGCCCCCACCAGGACCTCCGTGAAGGTCCACCCCTAGGAGGAAACAGACTTCAGTCTAACTCGGACTTCTAGAACAGTTTCTGAGCAGTCGGTTCTCGTGCCGTTATCTGTCCATTGTGCTCAAATAGGCTCAGTCGAGTGATGAAGACTTTTGATTTGCCAAGTAAAGAATGTAGTTAAAGAGCAAATTCCCCATTTCACTGTCAGTAGCTGATTTGAATGTGGTGATTCATGCGTGACGTCCGTGTGTCGCAGCTTTTCAGCAGAAACATCAATTCTGGGTGGGAAGTGGCCCTCGGGCCACATGTAAACCACGATCTAGGCTAGGGCAGGGGCTCAGTAATAGCAAGAAATGACAATCAGCCTATATGGTTGGGTTCCTTGCTAGTAGAATCATTAACTTATTGTTTAAAGTTAAAAAAAAAAAAATCCTCAAAGCATAGACCACCCGCAGGATCTTCCCCAATTAGCTGCTCTCAGAATGGCTAAGAATAGCCCCGTCGGGTCACCTCAGGCCACCCGGCACCCTCCTGCCCCCATCCCAGGTGTGTGAGCCTGCCAACAGGTGCCATTGCCGAGGCCACCACTCGGGAAGCGTGTGACAGCACATCTCAATTTCCCAAGATATGCACAACCTATTTTCTATACAGCTTCTTTAAAAAATGGGCTCAGGTTTGGGAACATATTGGCAGGCTGATCTAGCCAGCTCTGCCAAGAAAATAAAAATAGAAGTCATCTACATCTTACAATTAATATTTTCGCCTTGTAATTAGTCACCTACCACTCGATCAGTGTGGGCAGAACGCTACCTGAGGCTTTCTTTCCTTAAGTCTTTGGGCTCACACGCGTGTTAGGTTGACACTGTACCTGGGAAGGGCCGCCACGCAGAGCTCCTGGGCCAGGACCCGGGTATGTTTTGCCCGATTTAATGCATGTGCCAATGCACCACCCCCTGGGGCAGAGCAGCACAGGATTTTTGCCTCCCAAACCTGTCATATTTGGAGTCCGAAAGAGGAAATCAAAAGTAGACTCTCTCACGAAAAGGAAAAAAAATGTGCTCATTTCTCCAGCTCTTGAGTAATTTATCAAAGCCTACTCTGCCTGGCAGCCAGCTGTGGCACCTGCTCTGCCCTTCGCCCCGGCACCTCCATTTACATTTTGTTTATTACGCCGGCACGCTGGAGCCCATGCCATCTCTCCAGTGGGCCAGGACAAACAGGCTAGAGCAAGGTCTTTGTCAGCCAGGTGGGGCTGGCGATGTTTCTCACACAGGGACTTTCCTTTCATGGTGTTTTTAGAGACTGGACCAACTGTGTGTTTTTCACTGAAACATACACAGTGTGGCCTGTTTAGTCTGGCTGCGTGATGGGATTTTTTGCTCTGCCTGCCCTTGTCTATGTAGAGACTTTCCTGGGAATAAGACTTTTGTTTAATGCCCTGGATTTCTGAACAGAGAAAGTCCAAACACCCAGGGCGAGGCTGCAGATGGAGGAGACCTGGCTTCCCTGGGAAAGCCAGCTCTCATCCCCAGGGGAAGCCACTCCGGGATTTGCAACTAGAATCAAGACTGTAGGTGGGTTTTAAAGAATTTGGGGGTGGGAACCAGAAGACTGTGAAGGTGGCATATTTGCATTTGTGATCTGATAATTAGCCTGCTCTTCCTTTGTCTCAAAAGGAAGAAAAGTGCACCCTTTTCTCCCTTGAAGCCTTTTCTGCAGATGTCACCTTGAACTTCATTGATTCAGAACCTGAGCTCATCATTAATTTGAGCAAGAAATGCTCCAGGGGAAATCCATAATGCAAATG
>JAQZBX010059445.1:0-17518 GCA_029593785.1 Cabassous unicinctus
AGCAGCAAAAGAAAAAATAGATAAATTGGATCTCCTCAAAATTAAAAACTTCTGCACCTCAAATGATGTTACCAAGAAAGTAAAAAAAGCAGCCTACCCATTGGAAGCAAATATTTGGTTACCATATATGTGATATGAACCTACTATCCAGCATATATGAAGAGATCCTATATCTCTTCAAAATAAATATACAAAAAAAACCATTTTAAAAATAGGCAAGAGACTTGAACAGACACGTCTCCAAAGAGGAAATACAAAAGGCTAAAAAGCACATGAAAAAATGCTCAACATCACTAGGTATTAGGAAAATACAAATCAAAACTACAGTGAGATACAAACTTACACCCATTAAACTTCAGACCATTAAAAAAAAACAGAGAACTACAAGTGTTGGGGAGAATGTGAGGAATGGGAACCCTCATCCACTGCTGGTGGGTATGTAAAATGGTCCAGCCATTGCAGAGGACAGTTTTGAGGTTCCTCAGAAAACTAAATATAGATCTACCATATGACCCAGCAATTCCACAGCTGGGTATACACCCAGAAGAACTGAAAGCCAGGATACGAACAGACATATGCACACCAATGTTCATAGCGGAATTATTCAGTATTGTCAAATGTTGGAATCAACTCAAATGCCCATCAACAGATGAATGGATGAACAAAATGTGGTATATACATACAATGGAACATTACTCACCTGTAAGAAGGAATACAGTACTAACCCACAGGATATCATAGATGAATCAAGGACCTTATGTTGCATGAAGCAAGCCAGGCATTGAAGGACAAATATTAAATGACCTCTGATATGAATTAAGCAAATTGAGCCAACTCAGAGAGCTAGAGTCTGGAAGATAGGTTTCCATGATATAGGAAGGGAGAAGAAGGTTGTGAGTCACCGCCCATATGGGCAAATCTATAATAAGGTGTAAGGGAGTAGTATTGCAGTAAATAGATAAGACAGGGGTGAAGGAATACAATTGGGTTGGGTGGGGAAAGTTTGTCAGGGGGGTAGGGTGGTGTTACAGGTTGGATGATCCAAGGAACTGGGAGTAGGATTGAGAGAGGGAATAGTTGAACACTGGGGAGAGGTTGGTATGTGGGTGAAAATATAATGTTGAGAAAACTCTATTGATAATATGACGAAGAAGTGTTACTGGTTTAGGGTTTTAAATGGGGCAGCATTTGGGACAGGATTCCCCTGGGACAGTCTTCTAGAGAATGTGTGAGTGATCATTTTGTCATAGTGTGCTGTATCAGTGGGGGGAGACCCACATAATGAGTGGGAAGTAGTTTGCCTCCCATGCTGGGGAGGCCTGATATGTTCTCAAACAGTAGGGATGTGTGTCTCTTAAGAGCATGGGCAATTCCAAATAGGGGAGGACAGACTAATGTGTCCAGCCCTCAGTGTTGTTGCAAGTATCTAAGAATCTTGTCCTTCAAGGAGTGAAGCCTGGGGGTCTCCATGGACCTTGACAGGAGGGCCAGGGAGAAATAGAAGAGATTGAAGTGGGGCTATTTGTGGGCAATAGAAGTGTTCTGCATGATGATGCAATGTTGGATACAGGCCATGTTAAATTTCAACAAAAAATTCTAAAAGTGTTTGGTCTAAAATGTAAACCATAATGTAAACCATTGACCATGGTTGGTAGCCATGTTTCAATATTTATACATCTGTTGTAACAAATGTACCATCCACATGTAAAAAGGTTATTAATAGGGAAGGAGGAAAAAGGTATATGAGATGTTGGGTATATGAGAGTCCCCAATATTCTGTTTGTAACCTCACTGTGACCTAAAACTTCTTTGGAGAGAATAAAGAAAAAGTAAGATAATGGAGAAGAAATGGAAGAAAATGCCACTGTACATACAGGTCAACTGATATTACAGTGATGAAAGGAATAGTGTCAAAAATAAATTATTTTATTTTTTAATGTTTTTCATTTTTTTAATACCCCAATCTTTTTTTTAGTTTATTTTAGCTTTACTTTCTCTAAATTATTATGTATTTTATTTCTTATGTTTAAACCTAACATTATTATTTCATTTTCTTATTAATCAAATTTGGCAATATTCTTGCCTTCATTTTTGAAGAGGTTTTGGATCACAGAAGGGTTACAACTATGGCAGGGCAGGATCAATGGGATCGGGTATCAATGACGGGGGATACATGGGAGGAAGTTCACCTGAACATAGATATAAGGTATGTAAATATGTTCAAGTGTTCATGGTGCATTGTCACAGTGGGCGGAGAGTCACACAACTGAATGATTATTGAATTCCCATCCTGGGGAGCTCTGCCACATTCTCTAATGGAACAGCAACAATCTCCCAAGTGCAGGGGCAAAGACTAGTGAATAAGGATGGTCATTGATGGGCCGTTGATGTTGATGACTATGCTTGTGAGCCTTTTCTCTTGAATTTGCAACTTAGCCTAATGTTGGAGAGCACCTAAGTGTTGCCTCTTGAGAGCCTCCTTGTTGCTCAAATGTGGCCTCTCTTTAAGCCAAACTCAGCATATGAATGCATTACCTTCCCCTCAGCATGGGACATGACTCCCAAGGATGAGCCTCCCTGGCACCAAGGGATTACTACCAAGCCTGCCTAGTGATACAACTGGAAAAAGACCTTTAATTAAAGAGGGAAAAGGTAAAGACAAATAAGTGTAGATGGCTAAGAGACTTCAAAGTGAGTCAGGAGGTCATCAGAGAGGTAATGCTTATGCATGTCTAAGCAGGATTGCATAGACAGCCAAGGTAGATACTACCCTAAATAGTGGGGCTCCTGAGGGCTCTGGAGACAACCAGAACCTACAGTCATGACAGATAGCTCCGGAGTTTGTTGACTTGCCATTGGCCTTGCTTTGGATTTTGTGCTCCTTAGTGTGACAGAGTTGGACTCAGATGAGACTTCTCTACACATGCCTCTTCTGTCCCTTTTATTTGAACCTATAGTTGGTGCTGGAGTTGGTAGTTGTATGTCCAAGAGACATTAATCCCTGGGCTGTCCATGTGTCAGCTGGGCCCTGAAATTCAATGCAGTTGCAATACCTACTCTCTAGTTCATTGGACTCATCCAGGACCACTAACAAGGAGATGATGATGGACAATGACAATCCCAAGGAACTAAGAGTGTCTACAACTGAAAGCAAAAGAGTCCCATCCATCTGCCCCCTGGGATAAAAGCCTCCTCACTATTATGCAGGAATGGGTAACACCATCCCAGAATCCTCAGGTTTGGGGAATGAACTATGGACCAAAGTAGACTTACTGTTATTCTACTATAGACTTTGTGATTCTAGCAATTAAAGAAACTATATCATTCAAGTGGAGGCAGTGGCCACTAGAAGTTCTGAAGGCAGGGAGAGGTAAATACATGTGAAATATGGGGGCATTTTTGAGACTTGTGAATTTTCCCGAATGACACTACAATGACAGTTATGGGCCATTGCATATTTTGTAATAATTTACAAAATTGTGTGGGAGAGAGTGTTAAATACAATGTAAACTATAATCCATGCTTAGTGGCAATGCTCTAAAATGTTTTCTTCAATTGTAATGAATGTACCACACTAATGAAAAATGTTTTTAATGTGAAAATGTGGGAGGTTTTAGAAGCGGGGCATATGGGAATCCCCTATATTTTAATGTATTATTTATGTAATCTAAATACCTTTTTTAAAAAAAAATAAAAAATATATTTTAAATAGGTGGGGGAATTATATACCATGACCAAGTTTATTTCATCGCTGGTATGCAAGGAAGTTTCAACATAAGAAAATCAATCAATGTAATATACCACATTAACAGATTCAACAAAAAAATCACATGATCATCTCTATAGATGCAGAAGCATTAGACAAAATACAACACACTTTGCTGATAAAAACACTTCAAATGATAGGAATAGAAGGAAACTTGCTGAAATAGTATATATGAAATACCCACAGCTAACATCATATTCAATTGTGAAATCCTAAAAGCTTTCCCTCTAAGATCTGAAACAAGGTAAGGATGCCCACTGCAACCACTTCTATTTGATATTGTGTTGGAAGCACTTGCTCAACCACTTAGGAAAGAAAAAGATATAAAAGGCATCCTAATTGAAAAGGAATTAGGAAAAATTTCACCATTTGGAGAGGACATGATCCTATACCTAGAAATCCCTGAGAAATTTACAACATAGCTTCTAGATCTTATAAATGAGTTCAGTAAGTCGCAGGTTATAAGTTACATGGACAAAAATCAATAGCTTGTCTGTAACAAAAATGAGCAATCTGAGGAGGAAATAAAAAAAAATCCATTTACATAGCAACTAAAAGAATCAAATATCTAGGAATAAATTTAACTACAGATGTAAAAGACTTGTACACAGAAAACTGCACTACAAAGGTAAAGTAAATCAAAGAAGACCTAAATAAATGGAAGAATATTCTGTGTTCATAGAAATGAAGACTAAATATCATTAGATGTCTATCCTACCTAAAGTGATTTTCATATTTAACACAATCTCAATAAAAATTACCACAGCATTTTTTTCTGAATTGGAAAAACTAACTATGAAACTTATTTGGAAGGGCAAGTGGCCTCGAATAGCCTAAGATATATTGAAAAAGTAAAATGAAATCAGAGGAATCACACTACTTGACTATGAAACATACTACAAAGCTACAATGGTCAAAAATGCATGGTATGTGGTGGTCAGGAGCCTGGGGAGCTGCATCTGCCTTGAATCTTACACACCTCTGGCAGGCTGGCTGGTGCAGGGGTGTGTTTCCTCAATAGTAGCCTCCCCTGTGGTGCCTCTGTGCAGCCCACCGGCCCTTCAATAGGTGGGTCCCAGATTACCATCTGTCAGGGCGGTGTCCAGCCGAGAGAGAGAGAGAGATGGGAGTGCCAGCAGGCCACGAGGGCCATGACTGCCAGGATCAGCAGCGTGAGTCAGCTGCGGCCTGCACAGGGGCTGCTCGGCATGCCATTGGACCTAGTGGAGGAGGCTGTGTGTCGCCAGTGCCAAAACCACATCAATGTGGACAGTCTGCTGCCATCAAAAATAAGGATTAATTTAGAAGATAATATGCAATATGTGTCCATGAGAAAAGTTATAAAAGTGATGAGGTCTTTTTTTGTTGTATCACTCAAAAATTTATGGATCTGTCAGATCTGCTTCTGGAAGTGTTCTTGACATAAACAAGTTTGCAACAAAACTTTGAGTACAAAAATGAAGAGTATATGACATCACAAATGTCTTAGATGGAATCGGTCTAGTTGAAAAAAAAATTAAGAACCATATTCAGTGCATAGGATCTGATCTTAGTGATTTTGGAGTAATATCCCAGTAAAAGAAGCTACAGGAGGAACTTTCTGACTTATTAGCAATGGAAGATGCTTTGGATGAGTTAAGGATTGTGCTCAGCAGTTGTTTGAATTAGCAGATGACAAAAAAATGAAAGACTAGCATACGTGATATATCAAGATATTCATAGCATTCGAGCCTTCCATGAACTGTTATTGCAGTTAAAGCTCCAGCAGAAACCAGATTTTGGGTTCCAGCTCCCAGAGAAGACTCTGTAACAGTACAAATAAGGGACATCAAAGGACCTACTGATGTTTATTTAAGTGAAGTGGAGCTAGATAACACAAGTAACAAAGTATCTGAAGATGGAGAGACCTCTTCATCTGAAAGCAAGCCTCCAGAACAACCTGATGAAGAAGAAAATCCTCCTCAGCCAAGTGAAGAATTATTTGAAGTGAGCAACTGACTACCTGTAACATCTGAGAATTCACATATTAAATTTTTTGAGGGACATCCAAATGCATGAATCATGCATCCAAGTTAATTCTCGGAGCAAAACTGTCATCTCTGACATTGTCTTGTTCCCAGGTATAGGTATCCTCATTAAGACATGTCCTCCTAGGCCAAAGGCATTTGGAACACCCATATCTTGGAGCAGTCCACTGCTTAGATTTATGGATAATTATTGTTTATGCATTGAAAAGCAATGCTTTTTATCATTACTCACTGCTTTTTTTCAGTGAAATAGACATCTTGCCTCCTGAAATAACTTTTTCACAAAGAGTATCACTGAAACAGATGATCAGCCCTGAAATGGATAGTTCTTCATGGACTCTACCCTTTTTCTTCAAGGATTATGTGTAGTTTATAAAAAGAAATTGCCTTATAATGGCTCATGTTTGCCTTTAGCTGTAAAGTGAATAGATGTATACAATGAATCTGAATATTATGTCTTTGTATATATCTGTATAATGTTTTGATTAGTTACAGAAATTGTCAAGTTAAACTTCACCATTGCACAGGCAAAATAATGTATATATGGAAAATAAATGACAAATTGTGTGGTGTCTATAATTCATTTGAATCCTTTGAATGAGAGTTAGAGGAGACTTTTCAAAATTCTACATGTAGAAGTATCATAAATGTGCTACACATTTAAAGCTCATGAATATAATGAAAGTATTTTAATATGATTTTAAAAAAACTGCATGGTATTAGCACAAGGATAGACATACTGACCAATGGAAAAGAACTGAGAGTTCTCATAAAGATCCTTGCATATATGGTCAACTGATATTCAACAAGGCCTCCAAGCCCATTCAACTGGGAGAGAATGGCCTCTTCAACAAATGGTGCTCAGAGTACTGGATATCGATATCCAAAAGAATGGGAGATGAACACCATCTCACACCTTACACAAAATCAAGTTAAGATGGATCAAAGATCTAAATAAAAGAGCCAAGACCATAAAGATCTTGGAAGATAATATAGGGAAGCATCTACAAGATCTTGTAGTAGGAAATGGTTGCATGAAGTTTACAACCAAAGCACAAGTAATGAAGAAAAAACTATATAAATGGGACCTCTTCAAAATTAAAAACTTTTGTACCTCAAAGGAGTTTGCTAAGAAAGTGAAAAGGCAGTTGACTCAATGGGTTTAAAATGTTTGGTAACCATCTATCTGATAGGGGCCTAATATCCAGCATATATACAGAAATCTTACACCTTGAAAATAAAAGAACAAACAACCCATTTGAAAAATGGGCAAGTGATTTGAATAGACACTTCTCCAAAGAAGAAATACAAATAGCTAAAAAGCACATGAAAAGATGCTTAAAATCACTACCTATTAGGGAAATGAAAATCAAAACCACAATGAGATATCATTTTACACCAATTAGACTAGCATCTATTAAAAAAGAGAGGACTAAAAGTGTTGGAGAGGATGTGGAGGAAAGGGAACACTCATCCACTGCTGGTGGGAATGTAGAATGGTGCAGCCATTGTGGAGGACATTTTGGCAGTTCTTCAGCAAGCTAACTCTAGAACTGCTATACGAACCAGCAATCCCCTTGCTGGGTATATATCCAAAAGAATTGAAGGCAGGAACACGAACAGATATATGCCTACAAATGCTCATAGCAGCAATACTCATTAGTGCCAATAGTTGGAAATGACCCAAATATCCATCAACAGATGAATGGATAAGCAAACACTGGTATATACATAAAATGGAGTATTACTCAGCTGTAAGCAGGAACACAGTATTAACACATAGGATAATATGGATGGATCTTGAAGACCTTATGTTGAGAGAAGGAAGCCAAGCACTGAAGGACAAATATTATAAGACCTCACTGATATGAATTAAGCAAGTTGAGCAGACTCACAGAGCTAGAGTCTGAAAGATAGATTTTCAGGAGGCAGAAAGGGACTAGAGGATTGTGAGCCATATTGGCAAAATCTATGATAAGGTGGAAGGGTATAGTTGTGCAGTGGCTGTGCATGACAATCAGTGAAGGGGGTAGGGTAGAGTTTTGGGTTGGATTATCAATGAAACTGGTGGGAGGGGCTGGGAGAAAGACTGCAGTATTGCCCAAAGTTGAGCTGCAAGGATAGAAGCATGAAGAGACAAGATCTATACTAGGAGAGAGAGGACTACAGAACCACTATAGCATGAATCCCCAAGTGGCTGGGCCCACAGAGCAGCTCAAGAGTCAAGGGTGAGACTGGAGGGTAAGGCTGAAACTTGGGCAGAGATTAGTGGCCATCTTCCTTCAACATGAGGCAACATGCCAGGATCAACATTAGTTGACTTTGGTGACAAAACATCTCTGGTGGTACCTCGGTTTGGACTTTTAATGATCTTGGAATTGTAAGCTTTTTACCACCAATAAATCCCTTTTATAAAAGGCAACACATTTTCTGATATTTTGCATTGGCAGTCCTTTGGAAAATTAAAACATTAGATTTTGCCTCAAGTATTTTGGGGCACCTTGGTTACGTGCATAAATATTTATGATTGTTATTTCTTCTTGGTGGATTCAACTTTTTTATTATTACATAGTGTCCTTCTTTTTATCTTTTAAATATTTTTGACTCAAAGTTCATTTTGTATATTATCCTAGCTACCCCAGCTCTTTTTGGTTACCATTTGCATGATATATACTTTCCCATTCACTTTCAACTTATTTGATACTTTGGGTCTAAGATGAGACTTTTTAAAATAACATATGGTTAGATAGTGTTTTTTAAAAATTAATTCTGCAAACCAGTGTCTTTTGATTTTGGGGAGTTTAATCCATTTACAAATAAGGCAGGATGTACTCTAGCCATTTATCTTTGTTTCTTATATTTCTAATATATTTTTTCCTCTTTTCCTTTTTTTGACTTCTTTTGTGAACAGAGGATATTTTATGGTGTAACAGACTGGTCCCTTTCTCATTTTTTTCCTATATATTTTGAATACTTTCTACATGGTTTACCCTGTGGTTTGTATAAAACTATCTCAGTCTATAACCTACTAGCTCAAAAAGATACCAATTTAACTTCTATAGCATACACAGTCACTGCTACTACCCATCCATTTCCCTCTTTACATTATTTTTGGTCAGACATTATGTCTTTATGTTTTGCATATGATTATTTCTTATTCAACTGTATTCTAAATCTTATGGAGTAGAATTACACAATGCAGATAGCATAATATTGTGTTTTACATTTATCCATGCCACTAACTTACTGGAGATTTCTACTTCTGCATACTGTTGTTTTTTCAGTTTTTTAAAATAATTATTATTTTTTATTTTTAAAGAAGCTTTAGATTATATAATTGTTACATAAAAAATAAGGTATTCCCATATGTCCTACTCCCTCACCCTCCCACACATTCCCACATTAACAACATCCTTCATTAGTTTCCAAGGACTGGGGGAAAATATAAGTGAAGTGTGACTACTTAATGGGTTTGGGGTCTCCTTTGGAGGTGATGAAAATATTTTAGAACTAGATAGATGTGATGTTTCCATAATATTATGAATGTACTAAATACTAGTGCATTTTATACTTTAAAATAGTTAATTTTATGCTATGTGAATTTCATCTCAATAAAAATGTGTGTGCATGTTTGTACAAATATAAAGAGATATAGCAAACATGATTAAAGGTAATTGTTTAAGGGTACATGGGTGCTCCTTCAACTTCCTTGTAGGTTTAAAATTTTTCAAGTAAAATGCAGGAAAAAACTGAGAAAAAATTGGAGTTTTTATTTTTTGGTCATTTTTTCTTTTAGGCTTATTTTTTTCAAAGGCAAAATTGATGACTTGTGAGTAGTACAAGGTCAGGTAAAAGATGAAGTTAAGAAAATTCCAAAACAAATAATAGCAACTAAAAGTGAGCCATTAGAGAGAAATGCAGATACAATTCACATAATTTCTCCCCAGTTAACATTTTCCTATTAGAATGGGAAGCTTAACAATATGAATGTTCAAACATCATAATGTTTTCAGCTTAAGGTCTTCTGGCCCAGAAACTGTCTATGACAGTAATACCTATCGTGTGGTTCATGAATTGATGCTGGCCTTGAACTGTCATTTGTCCTTTAGAAGAAAAGAACATTGGGACAAAATTCAACTCAACTTCATCTTTAAGCTTTAGTTCAACTGACATATTTTTCCATAGCAAGACTTTCTCAGTGAAGGAAGCAGTGTGCTGACTAAATCTCTGGTGCAAGTTCTTTATCTCCATGAGGACTATATCAATTTGTGAACCAACTCCTTTTAGTACTGGTCTAGGGTGTTCCTGGAAAGTAAATTTCATTATGAATCTCATATCTAATGGATAAGGTTTGGCTGCATGTAGCACTGATTTGAGAAGCTCCA
This sequence comes from Cabassous unicinctus, assembly GCA_029593785.1. Classification (NCBI taxonomy): domain Eukaryota; kingdom Metazoa; phylum Chordata; class Mammalia; order Cingulata; family Chlamyphoridae; genus Cabassous; species Cabassous unicinctus. Next base: position 10,179 of record JAQZBX010059445.1, read on the forward strand.
TCTAGGCTCACAGGTGGAAAGTAATGAGATCAATTACTAATGTCTGCCATTGGCTTGGGAATAGAGAGTGGTGGCATGGTACAAGGAGATCATTGGTCCTAAATTTTCTGTCTCTAGACAATTGTTTCTCATGTGTTTTGGAGACCCCTCAACAATGGAATTTAGAAGAAGAAATGTCCCAATCCAGGAAAGCTGCCTCCTGGCTGTTTTCTGCCATAACTGCCCTCATTATTTAATTCAGAAGAAATCCCTTGTATATCAGAATACTTTATTAAGCTGGAAGGGGTCCATTTGTAGTAATGTACTCCCTCATGCCCTCCTCCTACTTAGATTCAAACAAAGAAACTTGGATATCTGCCAGATTCAATTATCCATTTCCCCTCTGCCCCTCTTTCCTGTGGTTAATTGAGAGGTGAGAACATTTTTTTTCCCACATTCTTCTAGAGAGTATCTGAATATCAGGGGAATTAGGTCTCCACTGCAATTAATTTTCTTTCCAGCAGAAATGGAGTCCCAGAGGGGCTTTCTGATGCAACAGCTTTCCCTGGAGCCTTCATCCCCAGATGATGATGACTACTTCTGCACAGGACTAGTGGGAGCCTGTTAAGCTCCTGGTGCTAGAATTCAGGGAGGATTTGTCAGACACTGTCCTCGAGTGAAGGGATTTGATATGCTCATGGGGTGCTGAGAAGGATCACTCACTGTTTGCACAAACAGCCTGGTGAGTGAGGGCAAGAGCTTGGAACTCAAGACTTGTTAGGATCTTGTGAGGTCAAGCATGATATAGAGAAAATACCTCAATGGCTGGATAGACCCAATGAATTCCTGATTTTATTTTCCATGAGCTTGGATCTATACAAGTATTTAAATAGAAACAGGGATGGAGTCTCATCTGCTTCTCTAATATTTCCCAGCCTTCAGGCAGATATCTGGTTGTTTAGCTGAATGCTTTCCCCACTTCATCAGAACCCAAGCAAGCCAGGCCTCTAGATAGCAAAAAGTCATACCTGATTTTCCATAAAGTCTGCTGTAAGCACTGATATTTGGGACCTGGCCATAGGGCTGGGACCAGTACAACCTGTCTGGAACAGATGGAAAGCACCTTTGGCTCACCTATACGGGACTGGCCATACACAACAATGATATGCAGGAGGAGTTCTCAGTTCTGAACTCTAGGGCAAATGAGCTGAGCATTAACTCCAAGAAAGAGGCAGCATCCAGGGAAGAGAGAGTGCAGGATTTGGAATCAGAAAGGTGGGTGATCAAATTGTAGCCTGCCCTCTTAGTATTTGTGACTTTAGGTAACCCAGTTACCATTTTTCTGTCCATTTACCCATAATATTTGTTCTAATAAAAATGTTGATTCCCATGCAGAATTTATTCATTAAACAAATATTTCTTGAATAAGCCCTGCCACTGTGCCTTAAGCTGTGGTAATTGGATGTGAGAATTAAATAAACAATGTAAGTGATAGTGCCCTGTCAACTATCATGTCATCAAAATATTTTCTTTAACTTTTTATTGTAGTAACATATATATGACTCAAAATTTCCCTTTTAAACTGCTTTCAAGGCTACAGTTCAGTGGTATTAACTATAGTCATGATACTGTGCTACCACCACCAAATCCATAACCCAAAACTTTTCACCACATCAAGCATCTCTTAGGCAGTAACTCACATTCTCTGCACCCCCCAGGCCCTGGTAACCTAAGTTCTACTTTTTTCCCTATGAATGTACACATTCTAGGTATCTCATATAGGTGATATTGTACAATACTTCTCCATTTGCATCTGAGTTATTTCACTCAACATAATGCTTTCAAATTTCATCCATGTTCTATCAGTTATCAGAATTTCATTCCTCTTAATGGCTGAATAATATTCCATTGTATGTTTATCCATTCAGTTGTTGATGGACACTTGGTTTGCTTTCACCTTTTGACAATTTTGAATAAGGATGCTTTGAAAGTTGGTGTTCAAATACCTGGTTGAGTCCCTGCTTTCAATTCTCTTAGGCATACATCAGAAATGAGAATCCTGGGTCATACGGTAATTCTATGTTCAACTTTCTGATAATTTGAATATTAAGTTCAAATTATGAACTTAATATTTCAGGTGCCCAGGCCATTCTTGATCATGGTGTGGAGATATATGAGTTTTATTGGCAATAAGAAGGAAAGTAATGACAAATACCCTCTCACTTGGTCACTTTGTTTCAACAAAATGACCCCAAACCCAAATTTAGCATCATTGAGGAAAATGGGGGAAGAAAGAGGTAAAACTGCAACTCAGCAATTTGCCAAAGGAGCATCTCTTCAGACCAAGAGTGAATGATTGATTTAAGAGTCACTGTGAGATGAGCCAGCCGAGATTGGAGTGAGTCATGGCGTGACTCTGCCCAGTTCTGCCTGCTTGGCTGAGAGGACTGAAGGCTGAATGGGCAGAAGTACTTTTTCCAAAAGATGTCCTAGGGGAAGAGTGTGTCAAAGGCTCAGACAAACTAGGACAGGAGGGGATCACAACTGGATTATAGGAACTGCTGCCTGGTAATCCCAAAACACAAGGGTTTGCATTTGCTTAGATGTGTCAATAGCTGTGGAATCACCTGGGAACCCTGGAAGGAAAGGTGAATAATTTGGGTGCACACAGGCCTGAGTGTGTGTTTGTGTGACACCAGATAAAGGTTTTTGAAAGCAGATGAATTAGCAGTATGAGTGGTGGGCCATGCCCACTGTATTCCAGACCCAGTCATCAACCAACTCTAGAGATTGCAAAAAGATGTCCTTGGTAAGTTTTATCATCTATTTTGCCATCAGCACACCTAGAGTTGATAGCCTTCCCCTATGCTAACCCTTCCTGGTCTGAAAGGGTCCTTTTTAAAAAGATTTATTTTATGAATTTATTTCCCCCACCCCTTCATTGTTTGCACTTGATGTGTCTGTTTGTCTTCCTTGTTTCTTTAGGAGGCACTAGGAATCAAACCTGGGAACTCCAATATGGAAGGGAAGTACCTATTCACTTGAGCCACCTCCATTCCCTGCTCTGTTGTGCCTCTCATTGTGTTTTTTTTCTTGTGTCTTTTGTTGCATCATCTTGTTGTGTCATATTGCTGTGCCTGCCCATCATGCCAGCTTGCTGTCTTCTTTTGGAAGCCCTGGGAACCAAACCAGGGATCTACCTTGTGGTAAGTGGGAGTTCAATCACTTGAGCCACAACTGCTTACCCTAAAGGGTCTTAATACCATTGGCAGCCCCAGAGAAAAACTCCAGTAAGGTCCCTCTGTAGAATGCATTTGTCTGTCTTTACCTGCAGCTGGGGAAGGACATTCCTAGGTGTTGCATTTTCCAGTGTTGGAGATGTGCAGTGCATGGTATTCCAAGGTAATCAGAGTTTGCCTGGGAATGTGGTGATTGCCAAAGGAGTCAAGCATTGCTAATGTAAGTGTGCAGTCCTTGTCCTTGGTCATATTTCCTGTCCATTTCACTCACTTGGCCAATATTTATATTTATTAGAGATGCACAGTGATCTAAGCTTAATGCTTTTGAAATTCAGCCAGACTACCTGCAGGTCAGTATTCTCTCATTCCATGCAATATCACCAGTAATAGCTTTCATTAACAACAGTTCCCCCTTCTGCACCCCAGCCATTTGATCCAAGCTACTGTCACTGAAGTGTCTCTCTGTTATCCCTCAATTTGAATTCAATGCTGGCTTCTCATAGATTTCTCTTAGCTGCAGATTTTCATCCAGGACCTTGATCCAGGCCCTGCTCTCCATTTTCTTGATTGACTTGTTGTTTAAGACCCATAATACCCAGTTTCACCTATCAGACCCTGTGGAATCTCACTTCTGTTTTGACTCCAAACCTTGTGATAGAGGGTATTAAAATATATCCCTTTTGCTATGTTACTACCTTTGACTTGGACCTCAAAATTTTGACTGCAAGGATCAGGAGTCAAGGGCAGTTCTTGACAGGGGTGTGTCAAAGTGTTTCATTCAGAATGCCTGTTGCTGCTCTACTTTCTCTTCACTAATCAGTCATGACTTTTATTCATAATGATTCTAGCTCTGGCCTCATAACTTTCCTCAAGAGACCACCCGAAGCAGCCACTATCAATCAATTGCACTTGGCTGATGGGATTCAACTTGCCAAAGGTCTTCTCTTCTGTCAGCAGTCAAATATATTGCATAAAGATTGGAAGATATGAATCAATCAATGACTTCAGACTTCATTCTGGTGGGTCTTTTCAGTCACTCAAAGTCACACTTGCTCCTGTTCTATTCGGTGGCTGCCATGTTTGTCATGGGTCTTTTAGGCAATGCCTTTCTTCTCTTTCTGATCCATATGGACTCCTGGCTCCACACACCCATATACTTTCTGCTCAGCCAGCTCTCCTTGTTTGATATTGGCTTCCCCCTGGTCACATTCCCAAAGATGGAGGCTGAGTTCCTGAAGGGAGAGAGTTCTATATTCTTTTCAGGGTGTGGAGCTCAGATATTCTTCCTGATATTGATGTGTGTGGCCAAGGGCATTCTACTGGCCCTCATGTCCTATGACTGTTATGTGGCCGTGTGCCACCCCCTGAAGTATCTTGTGCTCATGAGACATCAGGTATGCCTGCTCATGGTGGGAGCCTATTGACTGGCAGGAGCACTCAATGCCTCCATCCATACCTCCATAATCCTCCACTTCCCTTACAGTGCTTCTCTCATTTGGACCACTTCTGTGAGGTTCTAGCCCTATTGAAGCTCTCCTCTGCAGGCACCTCTGCTTATGAACTGGCTCTGTCCACCTTGGGGGTGATTCTATTGCTTCCCATGTCCCTTGTCACTACCTCCTATGGCCACGTGTTTGGGGCCATTGTACACATGCGCTCAGTGGAGGCTTGCTACAAGGCTTTCACCACCTGCTCCTCACACATCACCGTGGTGGGGTGCTTTTATGGTGCAGCCATGTTCATGTACATGGTACCTGGTGCCTACCACAGCCAATACCAGGACAGTGTGGTCTCTCTTTTCTACAGCCTCCTCACACCCACACTCAACCCTCTCATCTAGTCTTAGAAACTGGGAGGTGTGGATTGCTTTTGTCAAAGCACTCAGCAGACCTGAGTTCAGGCCAAAGAGATGATGACACAGGGGTTCCTGGGGTAATTCCCGAGGCACTTCATCACACCCATCTGCCCAAAGCATCCTTTTGCAGTGCAGCTTGTAAAGTCATATTTCCAATGCAAATCGTCTCTCCTGCTCCTTTCCACCTTCTGACTAGTGGGTTCCCGTTTTCTCCCATGGATTTTTGGAAAGCAAAAGTAAAAGACCCAATCACTTTTTTTAGTATGTAATTTCTTTTTTTTTTTATTAGAAGAGTTGTGGGTTTACAGAATAATCATGCATAAAATATAGGATGCCCATATACCATTCTATTATTAACACCTTGCATTGGTGTGGTACATTTGTTATAATTTAAAAAGTACATTTTTGTAACTGTATTATTAACTATAGTCCATGATTTAATGTAGGGCTCACTGTTTGTGTAATGCCATTTCATGTATATTTTATAAAAATATATTCTATTACCATGTATTCAACCTAACATTTCCTCTTTTAACCACATTCAGTACATTTAATTATGTTCACAGTGTTGTGCTACTGTCTACACCATCCATTACCTAAACATTTCATCATTCCAAATGAAAACTCTGTACTTGTTAAGCCTTAACTCCATTCTCTATATCTGTCTCCTGGTAACTTATATTCTATATTCTGGCTCTATGAATTTTCTATCTAATGATTTCATATTGATGAGATCATACAATAATTATCCTTTTGTGCCTGGCTTATTTCACTCAATATGTCTACAAGGTTCGTTCATGCTGTTGCATGTATCAGAACCTTATTCCTTTTCACAACTGAATAGTATTCCTTTGTGCATATATAACATATTTTCTTTATCCATTCAACAGTTGATAGACCCTTGGGTTCGTTCCATCTTTAGGAAATTGTGACTACTACTGCTAAGAACATCGGTGTAAAAATACTTCTTTTCCTTACAATGTACTACTACCATGAATGATAGAACCTGCTTTGTGAAGTTGAGATCTCCCTGTTATTTAATTAATAATTAGTCTGTCAATCACTGTGGTATTTTGATGTCTGAGCAGTGGTCTGATGACTGTGATGGGTTAGTATATTTGTGTTTATGGGGCAGGAAGGGTTTAGGCTAGGCACATCTGGTAGACTACCAAATTCTTGAAGATATATTCACTGATTTGAATAGAGATGGAGGTCAAACTTAATAGTACTAATAAAATATTTGTTAAAATTTGCTTTTTAAAAGATGTTCACTGTCTATCAGGGGCTGGTTATTTTGTCAATAGCTGCTTTATATTTTTGTCAATGCTGTATTTAATTCAGAATCAACTTTAAAAATTTTAACAGCTTTATTGTTGTATAATTGACCTACAATAATTGCACATATGTAAAATATGAAAATGGATGAGGTTTTACATTTGTATACACCTGAGAAACAATCACCAAAACCAAAATAGTGAGCATATACATCATCCAAAAGTTCCCTCATTCTTTTTTGTCACCCCTCCCTCCAACCATCCCCCAAACAACCACAGATCTGCTTCCTGTCACCACAGATTACTTTACATTTTCTAGAATTTTGTACAAATGGAGTCACAGATATGAACTATCTTTTGTATGATTTCTTACACTCATTAAAATTACTGTGAAATTCAATGATGTTGCATTTATCCATTGTTAATTCCTTCTATTGTTGAGAAGTATCCCATTATATGGATATACCACATTTGCTCTAAAATTTATTTCGTCTATTATTATTTAAAGATGCTCGTGCTTTTATTGAAAGTATATCATGTTCCATTCTTTTACTTATTTATGGCTTTATGTTTAAAGTTCATTTATTGTAGGCTTCACAGAGCAGGAATTTATTAGCTTAGAAGCTTACACTTTTGAGGCAGAGAAGATGTCCAAATTAAGGCATCAACAGGCAATGATTTCTCCTCAAAGACTGGCTGCCAGCAATCCTGCACTCTTTTGCCAAATTGCAAGGCACATGATGGCATCTGCTGGTCTCTCCTGTCTCTTCTAAGTTTCCTTGCTTTCAAATTCTTGCTTCCATGGCTTACTATCTTTGTCTGAATTTCATTCTTATATAATGGATTCCAGTAAGAGGATTAAGACCTATCCTGGACTACACCTTTACAGAAGTAACCTAATCAGAAAGTTCTACCCACATTAGGTTTACACCCACAGGAATAGATTAGCTTTAAGAACATGATTTTCAGGGGGTACGTACAGTTCCAAACCAC
>JAQZBX010059446.1:0-17519 GCA_029593785.1 Cabassous unicinctus
GGGAACTCACAAACAGGTAGCGTTCTCACGCACCAAGCTGAGAACCTAGTGAAGAACTCCCTACTTTTGTTATCAGCTTTGTAGTATAAAAAGTAGCTTCAATCTAAATAAACTTGCCTGCATTCCTCATGGAGTGAGGTCCCCTGATCCCAATCTTTCTTTGGATCGTTCCCGGCACCGTCAAACTCCACGTTGAATTACAACAGGAGGGGTGGCAGTATCCTGGCTATTTGATACTGTGAAAGCAATATTAGGAAAGTTTATAGAAACACTGGTCATTGTGTTGCACATGGAGAAACATGTATGTCTCTTGCATTCTCTTTGTGTGATGAACAAAATGGGAATTTTAAAAGAAATTAATTATCTGAAGCAATCTTCACACTGTCTACCAACAATGCTGTTGGGGCATGCAATTGGAACATGTGTACATTAGCTATAGGAGGAGTGCATTTAATACAGAATCCTCTGAGGAGTTAAACACTTAATTTTGAACACAGAACACCTTCAAAAAACCTGCAAAGAAATGAAATAAATTTAATCCTGCACTGTCCAATATGATAGCTGCTGGCCATTTCTAGTTATTGAACACATGAAATATGGCTAGTCCAAATTGAAATGTGCTCTAAACATAAAATATACACAAGATTTCAACAATTTAATATCAGAAAATATAAAATAGCTCACTAATAATTTTTTAACTTGATTACTTGTTGAAATGATAATGTTTGGATCTATCAGATTATTTAATGTGTTATTTATTAAATTAATTACATCTGTTTATTTTTTACTCATTTAATGTGTGGCTACTAGAAAACTCAAACTTACAAATGAGCTTCTAGTTTATGGCTTGGTTTATATTTCTATTCGACAGCACTGTGTAGAGAAGATAATATCTGATTAGGCACCTCACCATTCTGGGAAAGTCCTAAATCCAGACAGTATGGAGCATGGTCTGCTAATAAGTAAGTTTCATGTCATGCATGGACTTAGCCGGTTCACATACATGATCTCCTTTGATCTTTACAACAACCCTTTTTACATAGCCATGTGTGGCCTCATTTTTCAGGTATTCAATAGGAGACTAATTATGATTGGGAATTATCCTATAGCCTCCCACCTCAATAGAATGTAAGAGAGTCATTGCTGAATTAGGCAATAATACTGTTTGTCCAATCAAAAAACCACAGCCTCCTGAGCTGAGAAGGGCCAGGTGACCTAGTGAGGGAAGCATGGTTCCCAGCTCCTGTGCAGTCCAGTCCCGCTCTGATGTTGCTTCTTGCTTTGAACCAATTTTCCTTTTGCCACTTGATGAGCTCTGATGTTGGAGGATTGTAAAATATTTTCTCCTGACACAGTGTTCAGGGGGGTTCAATGAAAAATAGACACTTTGAAACTGAGACAGTATCTAAAAAGAAGAAAAAATAGTTAAAAAAAGACAAAAAATGGACTATTATCTCTAAGAAATAACTTCAAGAAAGATGTTAAAGTAGAGAGGAAAAAATGGGATGTGTATCTGAGACTTGATGCCTTTACTTGCTTTCATTTTTCAGTATTCTGGGCCCTTGTGAATCTTTCAGAAAACTGTTCATATTGAAATGCTTATTTTTATCCTTTCCTGGATCCAAAACCAGAAATAACGTAAAATGTGGATGCTCCAGACAGGCGTGCAAGGCTGCAGAGATGTCTTGAGGACGAGAAAACTTGGGGTGTTCTTGTAATTGCTTAAAAGCCCCCTGATGTTTAACAATTTTCTTTATTCCAGCAGTTTAATAATGGCGTGGACTCAGAAATGTAGAATTTTGACTGGCAAAATTTCATTTTCCTCGCATATTCCACGCCAACATACAGATTCTCACACAGTAAAATGGTTCTTTTACTACGTGTCTTCTCCACATTCCTTGTGGTTAAAAACAGCCTTCTGCCACCACACACATAGATACTATGGAAGCAGAAATGATAAGGGCATTGGCGTTAGCGTATTGGAAATCCTTACCCCCTTAACTTCCGAGGTTTTGGAATCTTAAAATATGCACTCTGTTACATTCATGGGAGACCTGAGTGGAATATACAATCAAAGGATAAAGGGATAAAAATATATGTATGTATGCTCCTTGACTGGATTAGCAAAAAGCAGTAGAAATTCCTGATGATATACAGTTTTTGGGATTAGAACGCAATTGTTTAGAGAGGGATAAACTACAGAAGAAGTAAATGAGACACCCTTCTCGAAACCCAGGATCGAACCACGGAACTTTATATCTTTAGTCTAACGCTCTCCCAACTGAGCCATTTCAGGGGACAGTGATTGTCCTGAGACTTCTTTTTAAAAGAGAACGTAAAGTTTTCTTCAGCGATGTTCCTGTATTGTTTAAATGTTCTGCATAGCCTTGAGTGTTCACCTCCAGAGACATTTTCCTTAGAAAATGCCCAGCACTTTTTATGTCTGTACATGTTATTACCACGATGAACTATCCGTATGCTAAATAATGTCAGAAAATTAAAAAAGAAAGAAAGAAAGAAAGAAATGCCGATTTTTTGCACATTGATCTCATAACCTGCTACTTTACTGAACTCATTTATAAGCTCTAGAAGCTTTGTTGCAGATTTCTCAGGGCTTTCTATGTATAGGATCATGTCGTCTGCAAACAGTGAAGTTTTTACTCCTTCTTTTCCAATTTGGATGCCTTTTATATCTTTTTATTGCCTAAGTACTCAAGCATGTACTTCTAACACAATGTTAAGCAGAAGCAGTGAAAGTGGGCATCTTTGTCTTGTTCCCAGTCTTAGAGGGAAAGCTTTTAGGATTTCACCATTGAATATGATGTTAGCTGTGGGTTTTTCATATATACCCTCTATCATGTTGAGGAAGTTTCCTTCTATCTCTATCTTTTGTAGTGTTTTTAATCAGGAAAGTTTGCTATATTTTGTCAAACACTTTTTCTGCATCTATAGAGATGATCATGTGGTTTTTTCCTTTCATCCGTTTATGTGGTATAGTACATTGCTTGATTTTCTTATGTTGAACTATCCTTGCACACTGGGGATGAAATCCACTTGGTCATGGTGTATAATTCATTTGATGATTTGTTGAATACAGTTAGCAAGTATTTTGTTGAGAATTTTAGCATCTAGGCTCATTACAGAGATTGGTCTCTAGCTTTCCTTTCTTGCGGCATCTTTCTTTGGCTTTGGTATTAGGGTGATGTCCGCACCATAGAATGAGTTAGGCAATGTTCCCTCTACTTCTATTTTTTGAAAGAGTTTAAGCAAGATTGGTGTTAGTTCTTTCTGGAATGTTTGGTAGAATTCATCAGTGAAGTCATCTGGTCCTGGGCTCATCTTAGCTGGGAGGCTTTTGATGACTGATTCTGTCTCATGACTTGCGATTGCTCTGTTGAGTTCATCAGTTTCTTTTTTTGACAATTCAGGCTGCTTGTATGTTTCTAGGAATTTGTCCATTTCTTCTATATTATCCACCTCATTGGCATATAATTTTTCAAAATATCCTCTTATGGTACGCTTTATTTCTGTGGGGTCAGTGGTGATATCCCCTTCCTTGTTTATTATTTTATGTATTTGCATCTTCTCTCTTTTTTTCCTTGAAAGTCTTGCTAAGGGTTTGTCAATTTTATTAATCTTCTCAAAGAACCATCTTTTGGTTTTGTTTATTTTTTCTAGTGCTTTATTACTTTCAATTTCATTTAGTTCTTCTCTAATCTTTATTATTTCCCTTTTTCTACTTCATTGACATTAGTTTGTTGTTCTTTTTCTAATTTCCCCAGGTGTGCAGTTAGCTCTTTGCTTTTAGCTCTTTCTTCTTTTTTAATCTAGGCATTCATGGCTACGAAGTTTCCTCTCAGCACTGCTTTTGCTGCATCCTATACGTTTTGATACGTTGTGTTGTCATTTTTACTTGTTTCAAGGTACTTACTGATTTCTTTTGAGATTTCCTCCTTGTATTAGTCAGCCAAAGGGGTGCTGATGCAAAATACCAGAAATTGGTTGGTTTTTATAAAGAGTATTTATTTGGGGTAGAAGCTTACAGTTACCAGGCCATAAAGCATAAGTTTCTTCCTTCACCAAAGTCTGTTGCCACATGTTGGAGCAAGACAGCTGCTGATGTTTGCCAGGGTTCAGGCTTCTTGGGTTCCTCTCTTCCCAGGACTTGCCTCTCTCTGGGCTCAGGCTTGCTACAAGGCCAGCTGTAGACTATCAGGCAAATGGCTTGCTTCTCTTCCCAGGGCCTTCTCTCTTTCCTCAGGACCAAGCTCCTCTGTACGCTACTTCCTGGGTCTCCAGCTCAAGACGCCGCATCACAGCTCCAACGCAAAACTGCTCCAACACTGTCCTTTCCCATGTCTCTTATCTTCCAGACCCCACCCACCAAGGGGTGGGGCTCAACGCCCTATTGACGTTGCCCAGTCAATGCCCAAATATAACTTAATCATGCTCAGATTAACAGACCAGTTTACAAGCATAATCCAATATCTATTTTTGGAATTCATAACTATATCAAACTGCCAAACTGCTACACTCCTTGACCCACTGTTTGACGTCCTCAGAGGGGAGGGTCGAGCTGGGGGACCCTAGTGCTGAGCTCACCACGGCACGAATGCCTCCTTGAAAACGCGTGTTTGGGGAATAAGGTTTGTAACTTCAGGACCCTGAATTGTGGAATTAGTGTTTAGTGCTAAGGGGCCTCACCAGCTGCTTTGGACAGGAGGCGCCAAGGAACCAGCGTGGGAAACTGGTTCTTTTCCTAATATTCTTTTCTATTTGCAGTGCCATCGAAGAGCAAGCAAGAAAAAGAAGGACGGGAAGAAGAGAGAGAGAAGAGATTCCATAAGTCCTGTTGAATTCCCTCCGTTTTCTGAGCAGTGATTAGGTCGTGCAACTGCGGAGGCGACCGAGCAGAAAAACGTCTTGTTTTGCCTGTTCCGCCACTTTTCCTCCCTCTTCCTCTGGGAAATCCTCCTTTAGAATATTAGGTGACATTTAGGACTCGGTCCGCACGGGAGCCCGTATGTTCTTGAGTGACTGAGTAGGTGAAGTCAACAAGATGAGATTAAGAATGAAGGAATACAGCAGCATTGCTAAGAAAACTTTAAAAAACCTTTTTAAAGAACATCTGGTGAGCATCCCGGCTGGGCAAAATAGCTCCACTGGGAGGGGTTTAGGCTGCAGACCTGAAGGTCCCTGCTTCTATCCCGGGTTTCAGTATATGTGAGAATTTCACACACTTTCTATCCCTCCTTTAATAGCTGCATCCCATTCCCAAAAGGTTTATATGTCACTACATTTTTCCTGCTTTTTGCACATTCAATCAAGCTGCGTACATATATATTTTTACACTTTCTCCTTTGGTTGTAAAACTCACTCAGGTCTTCCATGAAGTGTTAAGTGACAGAGTGGGTGTTTAGTTAGAAACTTCATAACCTAGGAAATAATGCCGGTAAGACTTTCTGATAAACAAATGCCGTTGCACTTATTCATTTCTTCTTTGAGAATATCTGCATGTGTGGTTGGAGAGGGGTGTTTGTAATCACAAGAAATGGCCAAAAGACCTGCAGTAAAAGAAACACTTTCCTGTGGAGGGTATATATGTTGGTGTGGTATATGCAAGGAAAATCAAACTTTGCAAGTCTAAATTCTGAATTTCTATCTGAAGCCACTCCACTACTAAACTTCCAGAAGAAGGAAAATTGTTGAACATGAGTTATGTTTTTTATTGTTAAATTATTATGTTACCATATGCAGAGGAAAATGTAAATGAACTGATGCACTTGGTGTACATCCACATTTTATATTCTTGAATTGCAACCAAATGTTTTGAAATGTCTTTGTTTGAAGACCCTATATATTGGTGCTTATTTTCCCTGCGTCTTTGCAGAGAGCTAACTTCATTCTCCGAACTAATGCCTTCAGAGACCCTCTCCGGTCTGTAAGCCCCAATAAATAAAGCTAATATCTAAAACTGTACCAGGTGTGTTCTTTGGTTTTGCCGCCACCCTGACCCGTGCTCTGCAGGAGTTGGGTTGCAACAGGTGTGTAAGGAAATTGTCTCAACATAATAAATGGCGTCTATGAAAATCCCACAGCCAACATTGTACTTTATGGAGAGAGGTTGAAAGCTTTCCCTCTAAGACAGGAACAAGACAGGGATGCCCACTGTCACCACTGTTATTCAACATTGGGCTAGAAGTTCTAGCTAGAGCAATTAGAAAAGAAAAATAAATAAAAGGCATCCAAACTGGAAAGGAAGAAGCAAAACTCTCACTATTTGCAGATGACATGATCCTATATTTAGAAAATCCCAAAATGTCTACCATAAAGCTACTTAAGCTAAAAAAAAATGAGTTTAGCAAATTGGCAGGATCAAGATCAATATGCAAAATGTCAGTAGCATTTCCACACATTAGTAATGAGCAAGCTCCGAAGGAAATCAAGAAAAAATTTCATTTACATTAGCAACAAAAAGACTCAAATATTGAATATATAGGGTCTCCAAACAAAGACATTTCAAAACAGACTTACATAAGTGGGGTCTCGTGATGTTATTATAGGAAGGAATTGTACAGCCTGGAGAAAATTTACAGTCTAAGATACTATCTTTACATTGTTCCTTTGTGAAGAGGTTTCTTACATTTTAAATTGTGTCCTAGGGACACAGGAGGCTGCATACTGTGGGCTGAGTTTCCTTTAGGGAGGAGCAGCCAGGACTGGGGACCCACTGGGCCCCCACAATGTATATATTTGGAAACGTTTTTATCAAGAAAGGATACTGGATTTTGTCAAATGCCTTTTCTGCATCAATAGAGATGGTCACGTGTTTTTCTTGTCCTTTCATTTGTTAGTGAGGTGTATTACATTTTCTCATGTTGAACCACCCTTGCATAGAATTTTTGCATCTATGTTCATTACAGAGATTGTTCAGTAATTTTCTTTTCTTGTAGAATCTTTATCTGGCTTTGGTATTAGGTTGATGTTGGCATCATAAAATATGTTGGGTAATTTTTCCTCCTCTTCAAGTTTTTGGAAGAGTTTAAACAGAACTAGTGTTAATTCTTCTCAAAATGCTTGGTAGAATTCACCTGTGAAGCCACCTGGTCCTGGAATTCTCTTTCTTGGGAGATTTTGATGACTGATTCAACCTCTTTAAATGTGATTGCTTTGTTAAGTTCTTGTATTTCTTGTTGTGTCAGTGTATGTTGTGTGTTTCTCGGAATTTATCCATTTCATCTAGATTGTCTAGTTTGTGGGCATACAATTTCTCATAATATCCTCTTATGATCTTTTTTATTTCTCTGGGGTCAGTTATAACTTCCCTCTTTTCATTTCTGATTTTATTTATTTCCCTCTTCTCTTTTTTCTTTCTAGTCTAGCTAGAGGTTTGTCCATTTTATTGATCTTCTCAAAGAATCAACTTTTGGTTTTGTTGATTTTCTCTACTGGTGTTTTGTTCGCATTTTCATTCATTTCTGCTCTAATCTTTATAATTTCTTTCCTTCTGCTTGCTTTGGGATTGACTTGCTGTTCTTTTTCTAGTTTCACCATTCATTTAATTAGATCTTTGATTTTAGCTCTTTCTTCTTTTTTTAATATAGGTGCATAGGTTATAGATTTCCCTCTAAACACTGCCTTTGCTATATTCCATAAGTCTTGATAAGTTGTGTTCTCTTTTCCATTTGTTGCAATATATTTGCTAAAACCTCTCACAATTTCTTCTTTGACCCACTGATTGTTTCAGTGTGTTTTTTAGCTTCCACACATTTGTGAATTTTCTCATTTCCCATGTATTACTGATTTCTAGTTTCATTCCATTATGATCTGAGAATGTGCTTTGTATAATTTTAATCATTTTATATTTATTGAGACCTGCCTTGTGACCTAATATGTGGTCTATCCTGGAGAAAGATTCATGAACACTTGAGAAGAATTTATAACCCAATGATGTGGGATGCAACATTCTGTATATGTCTTTTGGGTCTAACTTGTTTTTATCATATTGTTCAAGTTCTCTGTTTCCTTGTTGATCTTCTGTCTAGTTGTTCTATCCAATGATGTGTGTGGTGTGTTGAAGTTTCCTGCTATTATTGCAGAGATGTCTATTTCTCCCTTCAGTTTTGCCAGAGTTTGTCTCATGTGTTTTGGGGCATCCTGGGTAGGTGCATAGATATTTGGGGCATCCTGGTGGATTGTCACTTTTATTAATATATAATGTCCTTCTGTACATCTTATGACTTTAATTGCATTTAAAGTCTGTTTTGTCTGATATTAGTATAGCAACCCCTGCTCTTTTTTGGTTACTGTTTGCACTGAGTATTTTTTTCCAATCTTTCACTTTCAATCGGCTTGTATCCCTGGGTCTAAGCTCAGTATCTTATAGGCACCGTATGGATGGCTCATGTATTTTAATCCATTCTGTCAGCCTATATCATTTGATCGGGGTCCTTAATCCATTCACGTTCAATGATATTATTTATTTCCACCATTATTATTTATTTACACGATTTTATTCTTTGGTTTTCATATGTCTTATCTCATTTTTGTCAGTCTTTTCACTCTTTTGGTTATTCTTTCTGCTATTCTTGCCTTCTATAATCTCCTCCTAGCCTCTCTCTTCTGTCTTTTTCTTTTGGGCTGTAAGGCTCCCTTTCATATTTCCTGCAAGTTAGATTCTTTTTTTTAACAAACTCTCTTAGTTTTTGTTTGTTCATGCTATTTTAAACTCACCTTCATATCTGAAGGATAATTTTGTTAGATAAAGAATTCTAGGCCAGCAGTTCTTCCCTTTCAGTATCCTAATTGTATCATACCACCGTCTTCTTGCCTACATGGTTTCTGATGAGGAATCTGCACTAAGTCTTACTGGGCTTCCCTTCTATGTGATGGTTTGCTACTCCCATGCTGCTCTCAGAATTTTCTCTTTATCTTTGTTGTTTGACATTCTGAGTAGTATGTACCTTAGAGTAGGTCTATTCAGATTTATCCTGATTGGGGTACTCTACACTTCATGTACATGTAAGTTCATTTCTTTCATGAGAGTTGGGAAATTTTCAGTCATTATTTTCTCAAGTACCCTTTCTACCCCTTTTACCTTCTCTTCTCTCTCTTGAATTCCTATGACATGTATGTTGTTGCGTTTTGTGTTATCATTCAACTCCCTGAGCCCCTACACAATTTCTTCCATTCTTTTCTCTCTCTGTTCTTCTCTCTCTTCAATTCCAGCTGTTCTGTCTTTTATATCACTTATTCTTTTTTCTATCGCTTTAAGTCTGCTGGTGTATGCCTCCAAGGTGTTTCTGTTTTTATTTTTCTTTAAGTATATCTTTCACACATGAACATAAATGATAAATGTGTAGTAAATGTTGTGAAATTATAAAACAAATATACATAACATCATACAGAAGTCCCATACATTAATGCACCACAAACACCTTGCATTGTTGTGAAACATTTGTTACAAATTATGAAAGACTATTATCAAAATTTTCCTAATAACTGTAGTCCATATCTTAAATTTGGTGTATTTTTCCTCCAACCCACCCTATTGTTACTTTTTAAAAAACTTTTATTACAGAAGTTGTGAACTTACAAAACAATCATGTAAACGTGTAGAATTCCCATACTACACCCCTTCACCAACATACCACACCATGGTAGAGCATTTGTTACAGATTATGAGACAATATCATCAGATTATTTCCACCAACCATGGTCCATAGCATATATTTGACACATTTTTCCATACCTCTGCACTGTTATCAACACAGTACATCTTGGCATTGATGCAAGAATATTACAGTATTGCTATTAACCACAGTCCATAGGTCACACCAATTGTATTTTTCCCATGCTTCTCCACATTCTCACCCCCCTGCAATAGTGATGTACATCTGCTCTAGCTCACAGAAGGACACTCTTACAACTGTACCATCAACCACAATTCTCATCCACCTCTGGGTTCATTGTGTTCTTCAGTCCCTAGATTGTTCTCTAGCTTTCTTTGGATTGACATTTACATCCCCAGACTACCCTTTCCAGCCACTTTCCTATTTATAAACCAGCTGCTACTCACTATAATGTGTTACCGTCAACTCTATCCATTTCTACACTTTTACAGTCAAGTTAATTAAAACTTCTGCAGTCATTAAGTCTAATGTGTTTTTTGTCTCACCAATCATGTCTTTCATTCCCCTGAGCTCTGTTATTTTTCTATTCAGGTTTTCAAATTCTTCTTTGTGCTTGCTCAGTGTCTTCTTATGTCATTTATCTCTTTAGCCATATTGTATTTCAATTCATTCACTTGATTTTAGAAATTTGTATGAATCTCATTGATTAGTTGTCTCAAATCTTGTGTCTCATCTGGGTTTTGATATATTCCTTTGCTTGATCCATTTCTTCCATTTTCTTAGTATGGCTTGTAATTTTTTGCTAATGTCTAGGCATCTGATTAGAATGGTGTGTTTACACTGACGCTTAATTTCTCTCTCTTTGTAGAGATTAGTGGCAGGAGACTGTGTATTAATGCCGTTCTTTGATTCTTGGTTCAATTTGTTCTGGATCTTTAGAATACTGTTCTGTGAGTTTCCCAAATCTGGTCCTGGACCCAGTAATGGTTTGCAGGTCCACTTCCTAGGGCCTTGGGGCGGGAGGCTATAAAGGCCAGAAAAAACCTCTCTTACTTTTCATTTCCTCACGTGCACTTCCTTGGTCTGCCAGCAGATGGCGCTCTGCGGAAGCCCTCTCAGTTCAGTTCCTGCTTGGACTGAGTTTGCTGCAACAAGGACAAGATCAGTGTGACAGAGGATCCTGCCTGGAGGCCAAGAGCCTCGTAATTCAGGCTTCCCCAGAGACAGTTCTCAGGCTTTGCTGGCTGCCCCCTCCCTTTACCTGGGTAGGAAGTAATTCCACCCCCCTCTGCATCCTCAACAATCACTCCCGGTCAGCAGAGAGGCAGATTGAGAGGGTCCATCTCTTCGTCCCTTGCCGGCTCCCAAGGCCCCACCCGGCCTGGAAGGGCTCGTGGGACACAGCAGACCAAAGCTGTCAAAAGCTGAGTCAGCCTTAGGCTCTGTCCCTCTCTCCCTCTCCTGGGCCCCCTTCGTCTGTAGCTGCCGCCCGATGCCTGAGAATTCAAAATTGTTTGTAGGGAGTGGGAGGACTGGCAGCTGCAGCTGCAGCTTTTAACTCACACATTTGCTGTGGAGATTCTTTTCCTTTGCCCCTCTCTCTTCTGGGCATTCTCCAGCCTTCCCCTGGTGGCCTAAGCCCTAGAAGGTTTTTATAAAGGCCATTTCTGCCTGTCCTCTAGCTAGTTTTCTCAGAGAGGATAGGGTCCCATGTCTTTCTATTCTGCCATCTTCCTGGAAGGTTCCCTCGTTGTAGTTTTGATTTGCATTTCCCTAATGGCTCATGATGTTGAACATCTTTTCAGGTGCTTATTAGGCATTTGTATATCTTCTGTGAAGAAATGTCTACTCAAATATTTTGCCCATTTTTTAATTGGCTTTTTTGCCTGGTTTTGTTTGTTTTTAGAATTACTGGATTTCATTCGTTCCCTATTACTCTTAAACTCAGCCTCACCAAAAAACAGGCCTGACCTCAGGAGTTGAACAACACTTACCCAGGCTGTAAATCTTTCCCACAGACAGAATTTATCCAACACCACAGTCCCAGGATGTTTCCACCCCAGAATTCTAAACCAGTCACATTACTGGTTCTTCTTAGGTCCTAATTGGAATTTTAAAAATCTAGACACATGTAACAATCAAAATAGTGCATTCTATCTCTTTCCTTCCCTTGCTGAATGCACTTTCTTCCTTTCCCCAAAGGGTTTGTTACTTGGAGAGGTCTGAGGTTTGCCCATTCCAAGAATCCTGTGCACCAGCAGCTCTACAGCTTGTCTCAGGACATAAGGGATTTCTTATAATTACAAGAAACAGTTTAATAACTATCCTCAGCCATGGATGAATTAAAGTTGCTTTACTCTAAACCTGACCTAGCTTTGCTTTCCTCAATATTTCCAATTTTAGGAACTCAAACCCTAACCGTACAACTCCTTACAATTTCCATTATACTTGGGAGGAGGGTGGGACTGGGGGAGAAAGTTGGCTTGTTTTGTGGTAGGAGATTCTGCGAGGGGCAGAAATTTACTCTTGAAATCATTGAGGGGAAAAATGCAAATGTTCCTTCTTCTCACTCTGATAATGAAACCATTTGTAGGCAAATACTAGAAAACTTCTGGTCCTCACATAATACAATATTATTTCATACACTCATAATTTATATTACTCTTTAATTCTCCTTCTTTTCCCTGAGTTTGGGCTCACAGTGTGGTAGAAATAACATAAAGAGCTCATTTTGATCTCAGTTAACGTTTGTCTTTCCTCTGTGAATATGAACCTGTAGTGGAGGGAGACGATCATCTTCCTTTTTAGTCTTTTCTGCTGGGACCACTCTCCCATATTACATCCACCCCTTATTATTACCACTATTCATAACAATGAGTAATAGCTCTTTACAATGACATGCTATAAAGAAATCCTTCAAAGTGGGGTGATTGGAGTTAGAGGAGAAAGGCTCAGCTGAGTAGCTTTTATTCGTGGTCATTAGGGAAAATGAGAAAAACCTTTAGCACCACCACCCGCTGCCCTTTCCGCCTTGGCCTGAGGTGTTTAAATAACCCCTCCCTATCAACTCTCTAGCTGACTCTGAGGACCACTAGGATATAGGAATAGAATTGATGTTTATGTACTGACCTTGCATCATGTGGCCTTGCTAAATTCATTTCTTAATTCTGGTAACTTTGTGAAGTTTATTTATGGTTTTCTCACATATATGATCATGCTGGTTGCAAATAATGGCAGTTTTACCTCTTCCTTTACCATCTGCAGGTCTTGCATTTCACTTCCTGCCTTGTTTCCTGCTCGGGGCATCCAGAATAAGGCTGAATAAAATGGTGTGAGTGGACCTCTCTCACTAGTTGCTCTTAGGAAGAAGGCGTTTAGCCTTCCATCACTGAGAGCGATGTTAGCACAGACTTTCACTGATGCCTGGACCCACAGAGAGGAAACTGCTTTCTGTTCCAGTTTGCTGAGAGTTTTTGTCTTGAAAAGGTGCTGCATTTTCCCAGGTGCTTTTTCTGCAGTAATGATGACATGGTGTTTGTGCTTTAATCTATTAATTTAGAGACCTGAGATGAGTTGTGGATATTAAACCACCTTTGCGTTCCCAGCTAGTCCAATTTGCATGGTCGCTTTATGTATTTTTGTCTTTATATCTTTATGTATTTTAGCATGTGGTTTGGTCAGATTTTGTATGGATTTTTAAGCCCAGGATCATGGCGGATACTGTTCTGTACTGCTCTTCCCCTGTGATGTCTTTGTCTGGTTTTGAATGAGAGTAATGCTGGACTCATACAGGAATTGGGAATAGTTCCCGCCTTTAATATGTAAGAGCGTTTGGGTGGAAATAGTATTGTTCCTTCATTATGTCTTTGATACAATTCAGCGATGAGACTCTCTGGGCCTAGAGTTTATTCTATGGGTAGGTTTCAATTACTATTTTAATTTCTACAATTTCTGTTTCCTCTTTTGTAATTTGTGTTTTTCAAGGAAGCTCTTCATTTCCTTTATTTTTTTTAAAAAGATTTATTTATTTTGTTTATTTAGTCCCCCCTTGCTGCTTGTGCTGCTGTGTCCATTCACTGCGTATCTTCTCTGTGTCTGCCCATCTTCCCCCTGCTGTGAGGTCTTGCCGCATCAGCCCACGGTGCCGCGCGAGCCGGCGTGCCCTCACAAGGAGGCCCCGGGACGCAAACCCGGGCCTCCCACATGGCAGACGGGGGTCCCGTCCACCGAGCCACACCCGCCTCCCATCTTGATTTCCTTTAGGTTGGGAAACTTATTGGCATGTTCCCTTTTCCTTTTACTTTCTAAAGAGTCTGTACAGATATCCTTCCATTCCTGATACTGGTAATTTGTGTTTTTTTATCTTGATCAGTCTAGCCACAGATTTATAAAATGTATTGATATTTCCCCATGAAACAAGCTTTTAGTTTCATTGTTTCACTCTATTTTCTATCTTATAGATTTTTGTTCTTGTCTTCATTATTTCAAAGCTGCTAGCTTTGGACAACTGTAGAGTCACCTCTTTTGTTATCCTCATCTCTTCCACCATAAATCCTTGTTGTATCTGTTCTCCAGTGCCTGAAAAATATTGTTTCTTAAATTTATCTTAATTTGAATTTGTTTAGGACAGGTTGCTGTTTCTATATCATGATCCAAAGCAAATTTCCAATCTGAGTTTCTGATTCAATTTGTTGTATTTTTAACTTCTGAGAAGTATATTTGGTTCTGTCACAAAACAGCTAGGTCATTTTAAGTTTCCCATGTTCTGCAGGAATTTTCAAGCTGAGCATTTTCTTCTTTACACAAAATAATTTGGGTTACGCTATAGTCTACATCTCATAATTCCAATATTGAAGTTTTATCTCTCTTTACGAACTATTGTTTCTGATTCTTGATCATATTGATTTTTTTCTATTTGTTTCTATACATTTCTGGCCAAGAGCTGCACTTCTTCCTTGTGAGAGTGGGTAAAATCTTTGACTCCTAGGTTATACATGGAATTCTCTGGAGGCTTTTATTTCCGTCTTCCAATTATCAGATTACCACCAATCCAGGACATTATACACTAAATTCATGGCCTGAAGTTATTTTGTTCCACAGGTGAGGCACATTTGGACAACAAACCACAGGAGGGCTGGCTGGTGGTCACAACTCCTAGAAACAGTTGCTTCTCCTTCCCACCACTCAGCCCACAGCCTTGGATAAAAGGCACGTTTCCTCAGAACACTCTTCTTTGGGGGACGTGGCAGTTTGATATTGTTTATGAATTCCAAAAATAGATATCGGATTATGTTTGTGAACTGTTCTGTCCCTCTGGGCATATTAGAGTATATTGGATTCAGAGGTTTTCACTTTTACTTCATTGAGCTGTGATTAAGGCTCTGATTGGGCCACGTCAGTAGGATGTCGAGTCCCTGCCCCCTGGGTGGGCGGAGACTCACAGAGAAACTTCACCACAGAGAAGGGAGGTTTTGGAGTTTTGAGCTGGAGCCTGAGAACTGAACACACAGGAGAAGAACAGAGAGGAATAGAGGCCAGTCCTCAGACATGGCAGAAGCCCAGGGAGAGAGACAGAGCCTAGCCTGAGAGTCTACAGCTGCCCTTGTGGAGAGAAAAGAGCCCAGGAAGCCTGAACTCTGGCAGGCGAATTGCCCCAACACGTGGCAATAGACGTTGGTCAGGGAAGTAACTTACACTTAATGGCCTGGCAACTGTAAGCTCCTACCCCAGATAAATACCCTTTATAAAAGCCAGCCGATTTCTGGTATTTTGCATCAGCATGCCTGTGGCTGACGAATACAGGGGATGAGACAGGTTTCTTTTGTTCCTCCCTTGCTCTGAGGCCATGAATCTTTGACTTCCTAGATTTCCAGGGTGGTGGACTGTCTCCTATTTCACTCCCCACAAGAACAAGGTTTGGTATCAGCTCCTGTCTACTTCAGCCTGTGAGCCCCAGAAACTAAAGATACGATATTCAGATTTCAGAAATGCTCATAGGATAAATGCAATTTATCTCCGTAGATGCTTTTCCACATGGACTTTGGCCTAAATTATTCTCTTTTTCTTTAATACTAATTTATACTTTTATACTTTATCTATTATTTTAATTCTATTCAGTGGGAGAGAAAGCCTTAAAGTGCACCTACCATATTACTGAAAATGGAATCCCCTTAGCTACTGATTAATTCCTGCCTGGTCCTGGACACCAGGGCAGGTGCTGGAACACGGTCCATCTCCACCAGCGCTGCTCAGTGTGGTCTGAGGCTAGCGCTGCTCTGTGAACCGTTTACCAGCCACAGTGAGATCCAGAGAGACACTGGGAGTGAGAGCAGCAAGGAAACCTCTACCTCATCTTGTCCCAGACTTCAGACACGCAAGCAAAGGAGGAGCGTTTATATCATGTCCTTGGTCTGCTAAAAAGATTGTTGACCAGCTGCTCGTGACCAGACTTTGAGTAGCACAGTGTCTAAACCTGGGGGTATGTTAGACTCTTATGGGGAGACATAAAAACTATACAGGTTATGCATCCTCTCCACAGAAAAAGTGCATGTACAAGGAAATATAAAAATTATATAAAATCTCAGTGCACACATGATCCTCTGAAGTTATAGAGATCTGGGCTTTTTAAATCCTACTATGAGAAAAAGTCAGGGAGAGCTGTTTTCAGAAATCATTTATCAATCCAGAAATGCCCCTCTGCTTATTTGTGAGGATAAACTGACAGAGACAAAAGGTGGAACCATAACAGACTATAAGGGAATGAGTTGAAAGATGCCATTTATTAGTCACCCACTTATCCAACCAAACCTGAGTGCCAGCAATGTACCTGATAAAGTTCCAGGCTGATCCCGGCTCCAGGAACTGACGTTTGTCCTTACTTTCCACCCTCCATGCCCATCCCGCAGCACCTGAGCCCTCTTCCCACATCAGGGGAATTCCACACTTAGGGAGTCTTGGCAGAGGCAGAGCCACCTCCCTCCATGCAGAGGGAAGCTCACCTTCCAAACATTCCCAGCTGGACACAGGGGAGCCTTGGCCTCCCTGTCAGACGACCACAGCAGACTCTGGCTCAGGACACACTGGCACGGGGACACTGGGACTGTGCAGAGTCCAGCTGGGCAGGGGCAAGACTGGCACGAGGTCATCCAGGCAGGAGCAGGGGGTCTTACCTGAGGGCCCCGTGTCCAGCGTGAGGCCAGTGGGTGAGCCAAGTCCCTTGCCCAGCAGCAGTGGCCTTGGTTCCCACAGGGGCCCCGACCTAGGGCGGGTCGTGGATTCTCTTCCTGGCTGTGTGGCCTCAAGTTCCTGGTTCTGGGGCTTTCCCCAAAATACAGTGAGCCCCAGGGTCACGGGGACAAACTCCCTATGCTGAAATTACAAAAACCTAAAGTCCATTATTTATACCAACAAGTGAGTGTGAAACCCATTAATATATAGAGACACATAGCAAAAGTTCAGAGATTTAATTTATGGAGAACTTTGAACCACTTTATAAATCCCCACCTGGCTATTCCCCGTTGTAGAGAAAGAACATGCCTTTCCCAACATCACTCTCATAACTGATGACAGATGTCCTCCTTCTCTTTCCAGAAAAGACTTTTTTATGTGGTTTAAGCACGACGCAGGGCGCTACGCTCATCACTGGCAGAACAAGCCTCACAGTCCAGCTGAGCCAGAACGGCCTGTGGGGCTTGTGATGAAACACTCAGGCTTCTCCCCAGACCCCCCGTCTCAGGACACGGGGCGCAGAGCCCAGAAGGCGCATTCCACCACCCACAGGGGAGCTGGGGCACAGACACGTGGCCTCCCTGGTCTGGGTTCTTGCTGCTAAAGAGGGGACCTGAAATCCCGCAGCTCAGCACCCCCTTGTTATGAACACAGAACCTC
>JAQZBX010059447.1:0-17518 GCA_029593785.1 Cabassous unicinctus
AAAAAAAAAAAAAAAAAGATCTCTCAAAGCATGTTACAACATTTCTTGACATAAGGCAGTGGAAAATTCTTCCCCCTTCAGAGCAAAAATTCGTCCTTCTCTCTGAGCCTCCTAAAGGAGTTCAAACTGAGGTATTTTGAGCCATCTCAACAAACATAATTATGGGTATTTATAAGATTTCTCAGAATAATCACCATTGGGGTGTCCAAACACAGAGGCACAGGGCATGTATATGTAAATACAGGTATATATGGATCTATGTATATTTGCAGAAGAGTTAACATTAAATGTATTTCACAGAACACTGTAAACTACCCACTAGACTGGCCTATCATTCAACTTATCTGAAGAAGAACCTTTTAAATCTAAATGACTAAAGCCTCAAATCTTTTAAGAACACAAGCAAGACTGAGCAGTAGGGTATCTTCCTGGGGCCTCTGAAGTAGTTTGTACTTGCTGTACTTTTTGACTATGTATAAACAGGAACATCAAGTGGTCTAAGTTCTGGAGCATGGGGCATTTTCTCAACCCAGTCCATGGAGCTCCTATGACCCAATAGAATGACTAGAGCAGAGGATTATAAGCCATGTCTTCTTCTTAAATAACCACTTGAACACTTTTAGCAAATTTTTCTTAAGGATCAGTTATCTTTGGGGTAGAGAGAGCTTTCATTTTGGTACACAGTAACATCTCCAACAGATAAAGGAAATAATTGTGTCATGCATACAAAAGTAATTTACGTTTTACATTACAGTATATGTTTTGTGTGCGTTGTTTTATAGACTAATTTGCTTTCCTAATTGCACTTTCATTATATTAAATAATAAAGTTAATTTGTTATCCCCGAACAAAAGTGGCAAGAAAGCCCAAAGCATTCCAGGTGCTAAGGTAAAGTTGTGGAAAATAAATTCCTACCGTATGCAAGAGTTAATTCATAACAACTTTCTAAAAACTGTAACAGCTTGTTTACATCTAGGATTTGGAACATACTTCAAATAAAAGTGCCAGGCACTTGTGCTCCCAGACACTTGCAATCTCTTTGTCCTATATTTATGGAATAGATAAATTAAGAAGAGCTAGATGACATTTTCCACTAGAAAATAAAGGTTAGGCAGCTGGAAAACTATACAGAAAGCCACTGATGACAAGAACCATCTGCCTGTCATTTAAATTTTCCTGAATCAGAACAGCATGAAATCCTTTTTGGGTCATTTCTCCTTTTAGTCCTACAGGCCAATCAGGTTCTATGGGCAAGGGGGGAAATGAGAGGAAGTAATACTCTGTCTTGCCTGAGCCAGAGCATGTGGTAAAGACAAAAGAGGGAAAGCTAATATGGAAATTCAGCAACAAGAGATCCACCCAAGCATGAAACAAAATAACAAAATTCATTGTGTAAGAGCCAGGCATTCAAACCCAGGGAAGTGGAATGATGGTGGAATGATTAAGAGCCTGGGCCGAGAATCCTGTCACCTGAGCACCAAGTCTGGTTCTACCTCTTCCAAACCTCTGGCAAGATATTTAACTGCTCTAGAGTGTGTGTTTTCATCTGTGAAATGGGAATAATACCTCATTGAGGGTTATGGTGAGAAATAAGAAATCAGACTGAAAGCACTTATCAAAGTATATCAGAGTGCCTGGTACATGGTCAGCCCTCTGTAAATGCTAGCTGCTACCCCAGTGATGCAGGAGTGAGCTCACTCCCCTGACCCGAGAATGTCTCTCATTTCATAGACTGACATAAATTAAGCTCTTCCTGTCATGAATTCCTTTTCAAAATATAATTATAAAAGTAACATACATACATTTTTAAAAATAAAAAATACTGAAGACTAGGTTGAAAGGGAATGTTCTTTCCCCAACCCCAGTATCAACTTTAATCAGTTTACTTTAAAAGTAATCACTGATGCAAATATTCTTGCCGTCCTGATTTTTTGGTATCAGGGTAGACTAAACATGTGCTATATTAGAAACCATGCATGTGTCCCCAGACCTAGTTTTTCTCCCTAGGTCTGGTTTTTAGAATGCTGGTGATGAACTAAGCCTGATTTATTATATGACCATCCTATATGGGAAAACACTGTAGCTTTGGGTATCTTTGGACAACCTTGGGAGATATGGCAGGGGAACAAACGTGACTCAGGTAGTTGGGCGTCCATCTCCCATATGGAGGGACCTGGGTTCGACCCCCAGGACGTTCTGGTAAAAATTTAAAAAAGAAAAATATAGAAGGCACATGGGTCACCAGCCCCGTCCGCGGGCGCGCTGCCAGGACCCGCGCGCAGGTGAGCCGCCAGGCCCTGCGAGCCACGCAGCAAGATGATGACGTAACCGGAGAGTGACACAAAGAAGAGCCAAGACAAGACGCACCAAAAACCCAGGAACTAAGGTGGCGCAGGTAGTAGGACGCCTCTCTCCCACATCAGAGATTCTGAGGATTGAATCCCAGTGAAGACTGGAGAAGAATGAGAAGAGAGGGCATGAAATGGACACAGAGAGTTACCCAGTGAATGGACACAGAAACAGCAAAACTGGGGGTGGGGGGGTGCATAAAAGTAAATAAATCCTTAAAAAAACGTATAGGGGAGGAAGATACGGACTGTAGTTAGTAGTAATACTTTGACGATGCTCTTCCATGATATGTTAACAAATGTTTCAAAACAATGAAGGGTATTCGTGGTGGGGTGATGTGTGGGAGCCCTGTATGATGTTATGCATGTTTGTTTTGTAAGATCATGATGTTTACTGAACATTTATAGTTTATGTATGTTCATGTATGAATGATATACTTCAATAAATTGTTTTTTAAAAAAAGTAATCACTGTTCTTGGTTTGGGTGTATGCTTCTAAACCTTTTACAAGTCTAATGCAACATAAATGTATAGTTATTTATAATGTTTAGAATAGAACCATGTTATAAAAACTCTGTTACTACTTGCTCTTTCATTAAACAATGTATCCTGGATATCTTTCTGCTTTAGTATGTATACATGTATGCTGTTGACATAAATTTAATGTGAAATTCTAAATGATGAAATGGCAAGTTGTAAGATAACTGATAAGAATAAAGATACTTAAAAGTGGTCTTTCACCATTGTTTAATTTTTAAGTGTGATGAGGGGGTTGTGATTATGTTTTTAAAGTCCTTATCTTTTAGAAATATCCACTGAAATCTTTACAGATAAAGTATATGCTGCCTAGAATTAGATTCAGAATAATTGGGAGGGGGCAGGGAGAGGGGAACTGGGTGACATAGATTAGCCATGAGTTGTCAGTTAAGCTGGTTGATGAGTATATGGGAGTTCATTAGACTATTCTCTTCTCTTTACTTTTGAATAGTTCTGAAATTTTCCATAATAAAAATTTTTCTTCTTAAAATTAATCTAATAAATGATAAACGGTTCTATCTTTAAATCACAGCAATTAATTCTTGATTGATTAAATGATGATTTAATCAAGACTAACCATTCCTAACACCCATCCCCTAGGTAGCATAAACAAAAAGCAACTTAGCTTCTTCTAGTTTAAATGGTGCTATAAACATCCAAATACAATTACCAGCCCAGAAAAGCAATGCTCACTAAAATTATGGGAGCTATTTATCAACAAGTGTAAATTAGAAACTATTATAATTATTGCTTTTTAGAGTTAATAAAGAAATGTTTTCCTTTCTCTCTTATATTGGAATTATTGCAGCTAGATGAAAAAGTTCTTTAGTTCTATATGCAGTCCAGAAACCAAGAAGAAAATTTCTATTGTTTTGTTCACCCAGAGAGTTAAGTCGTTAATTTGTATTTTGCTCTATTTACACCTTAACAGTTACAAGAAGATAGCCCGGCCCTTAATATCTCCTTGCCAGAAGCTTCTTAAATTCTACAGATCTCTTCTAAAAGTCTACACTTGCTGAACAGGTATGGCCACAGCACCTGGAGGCAGAAGGGAGGAGAGTGCCTTTTAGGGCAGCGGAGGGAAGAGGAAAGGCGAGCTCTGTGCTGGGAAGAGGTCACGGATCAGAAGGTCCAGCGTGACACGCGATCTGGGGAGACAAGGGAGTATCTGGGCAGTGCATCTAGAGAGTGGACACTTTAAAGATTCCTAAACACCAAGCATAACTTACAAGCAGCAGAGAGGCAGAGTCTAAAAAGGCTCAAGCTGGCTGGACATTATCCAGTGGGACCGATGGCCAATGACTAGAGAGCCCTTCCTGCATGCTTTGGCACTGTGTGAGATTCTATGCCTTTCCACAATGTTTGGGACAGGCGAGGTCCAATTTAGAGCTAATTTTCTATTAGCCCAGCAGAATGATAAGATCTTCTACTTGGGCTTAAGAGGATCCAAAGAAAATAAAGATGTGTGATAGTGTTTGCAGATTTGGATGTGTGGTTGTTAATTCATACAGAGAACTCCACTGAACAATCAACCGTGCTCCACAAAGTGGGCTCTCACAGCACCTGCAGCCGGACGTAATGAGCACCCCCCTCACATCTGCGCCGCTCCGCACATCTGGCAAGGCGTTTTCACACATATTATCTCATGTGATGCTCTCAGAGTTAAGATGGTTGGATGGCTCTCGGGCTGTGGGCAGTGGAAGGGCAGGAGAGAAATAGCTTACTGGACCAGAGGGATTTCTCCCGGGCAGCTGGTCACTAGATACTGCCTTTGCGCGCGCGTGTGCGCTCACTCTCTCATTCTTGTCAGGAACAAGAGGGAAATTTTATTCAGTACTTCATTTGAAAACGTCTGCACAGGATTGTCATATGCAAGATGGATTTCAGAGACCCCGATGCCAAGGAGGAATTTGCTTCTGAAGGGCTGGCGATTTTGGCTGCCACCCGATGGTGGTAGGAAATCACGGTCAAACCTCACTAAACAGAAAAACAACAAACCTCTGCAGGCACGTCTGAGAAGGAAAAGAGAGCATAGCACTTTGCGGTGCCTTCTCACTATCAGAAACAGAGAGACCTTCCTTAAAACTCAGCTGACACAAACAGTTTATTTAAAGAGTACCCTTTTAGTGTGAACTTACAGAGCCAAAGGATTTAACAGGAGTGCCTCTGAGGAATGGGAGTTGGGGGAGTGAAATAGAGGAGACATCTGTTTTTCTACTTTGTACATTTCTATATTTTTGTATTGGTTACAATGAAATATTAATATAGTACTTCTGTAATAAATTGCAATTTTAAAAACTATTAAGTTTTTTTTTTAATCAAAGGAACCTAATATCTGATTAGGTTCTTTTCCTCTTTATCACAAAATTAGTCCTCTTCTCCTTTTATACCTTATAGGGATTCAAAAAAGAAAACTGATTTCTTTCTGTTAAATGTTGACTTTTGTCCCAAAAAGCCTTGGCCAGGCTGGCGCCTCCCCTCTAGACCAGGAAGGTCTAACCGCGGTGAGCGCACCAGTGAGATAAAGTCTGAAACCGGCATCAGGCTCCTAACAATCCACTCTCCATCAACCCACAGCATCTGGTGAGTGTGCAGGGCTGAATGCACCCGCCATTGATTTTTCCAGCCTACTCACAGCACGCAGGTGGATCTAAGACAGCATTTCTGTTTGTTTGTTTCTATTTTAAAGTCATAACAGGAAAATTTCCTCCAAAGGGCAAAATGCATTTTTAGATCTGCAAAACTTACTGCAAATAATAAATTCAATAATGGAATAGCTGCAAACATACAATTGTCCTTCTAAGAAAAATCAGGGGTCTTTGTTTTTTGTAGTGGAGGGTCTCATTCTTAGAGTGGTAGAGGAATATAAAGTGCAAAAAGTGAGAGCCCCTGCCACTGGCGTGGTTCACAGTCTTAGCAGTTTCCCATTAACTACTGGCTTTGACTTCGGCAACCCGGTCTCTTTTTTTCTAGAAGGAATAACTTACTGCAGGTAAAGAGAAGACTGTTGAGTCGCTCCAGCTCCCTGATCCTTTTGCTCCTCCTTATTAGTAAACACATGAATTGCTTCGGGGAAAATAAACCTCCTCAGCTGTGGCTTGATTCCTGCAATGATAACAGGCTCCCCTGTTCATTTCCATATTCTTTTTCTTTCTGAGAACCTCCTCCACCCCTATCCAATGTCTTCCAGGATTAGACCTGGTAGCTACATTTGCATAAATCAGTGATTTTTTAAATTAATTAATTTTTCCCGTTTCTTCTCTTCATAATCCCCATAGCAACTAGCTTCTTTAGAAACTTCCTCAGAAAGTCCAAAGATATCATGCCTCTTTTAATGGAACAGAACATTTGGAATAGAATCACTACAGGAAAATAAGCTGGTTTCATTACCACATCCTTGGCTTTTCATTTCTTTTTTATTTTTCTTTTATAAACTGAAAATGAAAAAAAAAATCTGTCAACTCAACTGGATAGACTTCTTGGGTTTTCTGGCTTATAAGTTATTAAAGGATGTATGTACTTTTTAAATACTGTCTTAACCAATGGTAAGTTTTTCACTTACCATTCAATAAGTATTTACTGAGTATATTAAGAACCGTGCTTGAAGCTGTGAAAGATTCACATAAGTATAAAACTCAGAACTTGCCCTCCTGAGCCTACAGTTATGCTAGGGAACAGTAAAAGGTAGTATATAATTAAGTATTGAAACTGTAAAACAGCCCTGCAGGCATGCAGAAAAAAAAAAAGGGAATCATTTTCTTTTGGATGATGTAACAGGAAGGTAAAATTTGAATTGGGCCCTGAGAAGGGGTAGGATTTGAAAACAGAAAAGAGAAAACATCATTCCAGGCATCATTCTAGAAATAGAAGGCAGTGTGAATATTGCAATAGAGGGAAAATTGGAATGTTTGGAGGGATAGTGAGATCAGTTTGGCAATGGAGAATAAATTGAGACGTATAAGACAGGGCTAGAAAGCTAGGAGAAAAGGCTAGACCGTCATGACCGTCAGCCTAGGTTTGGATTTTTTCTCATAGGTGATAGGATTAAGCAGTTAAAACAGGAAACTAATCTAAAAGATATTGAGGGAAGCGGGTGTGGCTCAATCGATAGAGCTCCTGTTTACCATATGGGAGGCCCCGGGTTCGCTTCCCGCTTCCCGGGGCCTCCTTGTGAGGGCGGGCTGGCGCGGTGGGCTGATGCAGGGAGACCTCACAGCAGGGGGGAGATAAGCAGACACAGACACAGAAGAAACACAGCAAATGGACACAGCAAACACAGGCAGCAAGGAAGGGATAAATAAATAAATAAATAAATAAATAAATCTTTAACCGAAAAATAAAAAATGAAAAAAATAAAAGATATTGAGTCATCTAAACGAAAAGATTGTTTAAGAGAGTTTGAGGGTCAGACTTTCTCCTTGCCTACAATTCATTTTTTCTTCCTCCATTTCCCTTCTTCCCTTTGAGAATGACACAATTCTTGTGCAATTTTTAAATGGCGCCATTCTCCTGCCTCAAGCAGTTCACTAGCTTCATGGAGCCCTTCAGAGGAAACCCTACCGGCTTAACACACAGCCTTTTGGATCTGGCCGGAACAGGCCTCTAGACTCTTCACTTACACAATATACACCATTCAAACACCTTTCCATCTGACGGAAACACTCCTTCACTCCTCCCTGCCCCTCTCCCATGTTTATCTGGCAAATGCTCACTCACCTTTGGGTCTCGGCTTAGATGTCACTTCCTCAAGGAAGGCTCCCTGAGCTTCTGGAATCCAGAGTAGGTTCCCTGCCATAGGCCCTCTCCCTATGACAGCACAGGGACCTGGATGCTTGTCTGTGGCATACACTCAGGGCAGGCGTAGTTTTCCCAGGACTTACCAAAATGCAGGGAACATAAGAGATGCCCCAAAATATCTGTAAATGAAAGAATGAATGAAAAAGTTAGGAGGCAGGAAAAATTGGCATCTGTGACAGACAGCCATAAGTAGTAAGACTTTACATCAATTCAGGGATAGGCTGGTAACAATGGAAATAAGGGATGAATGGGGCACAGTGCAAAGAAAGCTGAATGTAAATTTAATAAACCTGAATTCTGACTAACGACTTGACCCAATTCAGTACATACAATTAGGAGGTTCATTTAGCTCAGTGGTTTCCAAGTCCTGGTTGATCATCATAATCATCCAGGGAGAGAATTAAGAGTATCTTTTGGTATTGATGTGCTTTAATTTTGTAACCGAGAGTTAAGAATTAACAAATGATTATAATTACTGAATCATTATATAGATGACTTTTTACTTTCTAATATATTGTAGAAGAGCCAAAAGTAAGTACCTGAAATTACTGAAATGACCTAAACTGGAACCCAGATGCTGTGCTCTTTGATGACTGTAAAACTATATAGTCTTTATCTTGTGATTGTAAAAACCTTGTGACTTTTTACACTTCTACTGCTTGTACCTCCCCCCATTCTGTTTTACATCTTTGAAGTCTTAGGATCACTAGACAGCCCCCTAATGTTTATTAATGAGGGAACTTGAATCAGCCCAGACTAACCCGCCCCATTTTCTAAACTCTTACTAGATGAAGCTAGAGCTAACCAAAATTGGCCCACCTCACGTGTGCAGTAGCTTAAACCTAATCAATCTGTACATGCTCAATAACTGGATCTTCTCTAATTGCATCTCAAACCACTATCTTCATTAGCATAAACCTGTCTGTCTTAGGATACTATAAAACTATCAGAATTACTGAAGTTTGGGGAGACAGATTTTTAGGTTGATAGGCTACCTGATCTCCTGCTTCGTGCTTAGTAATAAACTCTTTCTCCCTTTGAAACCCTGGTGTCTCAAGAATTGGTCATTCAAGCGCATTGGGCAGAGAGCCCCCCACTTTTGCTCAGTAACAATTTCCCCTGGTCATTGTTATAACCACAGACTGCTGTTTAGGAATTATTCATATGGATGTAAGGCCACTTCCAGCACAAATGTTCTGATTTAACCAATATACTCATGAACAAGTCATTGATCAGACTTGTTAAATAACAAAATAAGAGCAGAAGGACAGCATTACACTACTTAAGATTTTCAGGCTGGATGGCCTGGAGTCCTAATTTGCATATGACAGCAGCCAATAAATAATTGCTTAATGAATGAAACAGGGAAGCAGGAAGAGGGAGCACATTTTGTGAGACGATAGATTTGACGTTGGATATGAGCTACCCATGGATACTCTTCAAGGAGTATCCTTCCTGCCTTTAATGGATATTTGTTGTTCATGTTGCTGTTTTGGCCATTACAATCTCTTTTGAGCATAACAGCATCCAATTTCCTTGTGTGCAGTCTTGATGGGACTATAAATCAGGTGTTGCCCTATCTTCACTAAGACTCGAGGAGACTCTCCTAGACTTTGAAAGTGTGAATAGAATGTCAAAGAGCAGACAAATCATTTGGAGCTCATTCATCCCTACAGTGGTATCAAGTCAATTCCTGCTTCCAAGATCCCTGGGATGTGCTCGTTTCTGTCCTTTTAACGTGGTTTTGTTCTCAGGCTTTCTCATCAACCCCCCTTTTTATTTAATAAGCCATTGACAGTTTCTAGTACTTGCAAAACCAACCAACCAACCAACCAAACAAGCTAATCACCTGCATTGTCTCATTACATTAAAGAGTTCCTTCTTCCCCTGCCCCAGACTCCTAGTTCCTATTCTAGAATGCATGTGTCACCACTGCAGTTCTTAAATCAGTGCTGTCCAATAGAAAAATAACTGAGAACAATGTATGTAATTTTAAATTTTCTAGCATCCATAGAAAAAAAAAGTTAAAAGAAATAGATAAACTTAATAGTATGTTTTAATAAGGCAATATATCTAAACTATTATTATTTTAAAATGTAATCAATATGAAAAATTATTGATAGTATACATTCCTTTTTTTGAAGTCTGGTGTGCATTTTACACTTATAACACATCTCAATTCTCAAAACTCAGAGTGAAATTTAGTCCTTCCAAAACAATAAAGGTGTGTATAACAGAAAAACATTTTACACTGCTATAGTTTTTAAATGTAAATTAACTGCAATTAAAAATTCAGTTCCTCAGTTGCACTAGCCACACATCAGGTGCTCAATAGTCACGGGTGGTCAATGCCAACTGTATGGAATAGCACTGCCTTAGATGTGATTTGCTACAAGAGTGAAGAGACTCAAGGAAACTTTCTTCATGGATCCAATAGTTGGCAATTGTAGGTTTTCACACTTCTACCAATTTCCATTATGAAAGGACTCAGAATTGTGTAAACACTAATGCAAGGTGTTAATAAATAGGGTGGTATATGGGAACTCTGCATTTTATGCCTGATTTTTCTGAAAACCTACTTCTCTAATAAAAATAATAAAATTACAAAAAAAAAAAAAAAAAAAGAATTGTGTGCAGACACAATTAGCAATCTCTTCCCCCAAAATGATGTTTCCTTGGCTGTGTAACTAAACAGGTAACACATTACTAGGTGGGAGACCTCTCCTCTCTGTCCTCTGACTCAGGAACACTGAGAAATCAAGGACTTATCTTTGCTCTCAGGAGTTTAATTCAAAGACTGTTACACTAAAATTCTTAAATCACTTCTCGCTTTGATGGGTGGGAAAAGACTTTGGGTATTAGTCTTAATTGTAAGTATTTTCATTGTCAAATAAAAATGTAGAAATTTGAATGGCAAGTTGAAGAGTTTGGCCTTTATCCCTCAGGCAATAACAGCTTTCGTAAGTTTTGGAGCAGAGGAGTGTCATGATGAAGTCAATGTTTCAGAAAATGAATCAGAATCCAGCGTGCAGGTAGACTGCTAACAACAGAAGCCCATAGAGAAGGTGTGGAGTTTCTAGCATTCTTGACTGGTTAACACATCCTCTTATTTCTGCCAGGAATGCTGTTTTCCTCTAAGCTGACAAGATATGTGCTCATCTTTCAAGATCTAGTTCAGAGCTATTTCCTGGATGCAGATTGCAGACTGAGTCACTGGTTCAACTCTACTCCCACAGCTTGTCCTTCAAAATCCTGAACAGAACCTACAAGGCACTGCCTGATCAAGCCCTGGTCTACCTCCCAGCCTCCGGTTCTGTAGGAGCTCCCTTTCCCTCTCTTCAATGCAGGCAAATTTCTCTCAGTTCCTAGGGCTGGAGAAACCCCTTCTGACCTCAGGGGCTTCTTACACATGCTTGTCTTGGATTGGATGGCCTTTCCCCAGGCTACCTCCTCCCCTTTCATATCTCAGCTTCAACGTCACATCTTCAGGAGAGTCCTTCCCTTTCCTGGGCAACAATAGTTTGATGCCTTGCTATACCCTCTCACTGTACCCCATACTTTTCTCTAGGGCTCTTATCACAATCTTACTCTGTAGCTAACCATGTGGTTAACCTCTTGTTCCCACGTGATAAACTCCACGGCAAGAGGGATTGTGTTTTGTTTTCCTTTCAGGACTTTGCAGTTGCTATTCCTCCTCTTAGAACACGCAACCTCCTACTCTTCATACATCAGGTTCACCTCAACTTTCGAGCCTTAGCACTATGATCTTGACAGCATTAAACAACAGTGCCTTGATGCTGTCGTTTTTGCATGTTTTTTCACTCCCTTAGATTAAAACGAAGATAAAGTCTTTTCTGGTGCCCACAGGTCTTCAAAACCTCTCCCCTTCTCTACCTCTTTATTTCTTGCTGTCCTTCCTATTTAACAAAGAGATCACTTGGGCACCAAACAAGCAGTTAATAGGTGAATTTAACACTGTTCTTCACCGGATTTGTAGCATAGCCGTTAAGAGTCATTCCAAAGCCAGACTGTCCGGACTTACACGGCGCTCCTTCATTCTCACTGTGGGCTCGTGAAGGAAGCGCCCTATGCCTCATTTATTCAACTGCAACTCGGCCAGGATGACAGAGCCAGCGCAGGGGGTTGCTGTGAACACAAAGGAATGACTCCGTGTTTGGCCGCGACCCAGGTGGTACCTAGGGACAACCTCCAAGGCTCCCTGGAACGCCTGAGGCGGGGCCGCGCGGGGGCGCGCAGTGCGCGCGCGTGAGGGGCCCAGGGCGCGGCCGCCAGCTCTCAGCCTCCTCCGACCTGGGGTCTCCCCACCCGGGTTGAGCCGCTCCGGCCCCCGCGTCGGCTCCCGAGCCAAGCGCGCTGACGAACCGCCCCCGAAGCCCGCGCCGCGCCCGGGAGCGAGGAAACGGGGCGGGCAACCTCGCGTCACGTTTGACGCCATGACGCACGCAGCGGCACGCATGCGCGGCGAGCTAAAGGCCGGAACGTGGCGCGGGGCGAGAGGCACTATGGCGGCTGAGCGTAAGACCAGGTTGTCCAAGAATCTGCTGCGCATGAAGGTGCGGGGCCTCGGGCGGCGCGCACGCGGGCGCCAGGCGGGCTCCGGAGGCCTCCTGTCGCGTTCATGCTTCACTCCGCGCCCGCCGCGTGTCAGGCGTAGCCGGGTTAGGAACTCGCAGAGGCAGACAGGGAAACAGGCAGTTAGAATACAGCGGGCCGAGTGCGCCAGCGGTGCGCGGAGCCCCCGACTTGGGATTGGATTCAGGGAGGTGGCCCTTAAGTAGATACTGAAGGGTAAGTGGGGCCGGGGCACACAGGGGCCTAAGCTGAGGGAAAGGGGTGTTACAGATCTAAAGAGGAGTTTTAAAAAACCCAAACACGGAGATTTCCAGGAACTAAAGACAGCTCAGTATGGCTGGAAAGAAAGCAGCAGGAAATGAGTTGGAAAAGTAGGCAGTGGTCACAACATGCAGGGCCTTTTAAGAGCTGTAGCCAGCTGTTGAGCATCGAGATCAGTCATTCATTTGCTGTGCGTTGTACTTTCACTTTGCTTTTAACGTTACTTTTATTTTGACGCCTCTGAGAATACGTGGGTGGAAGAAAGGCCGAACCAGGGGCAAATTTGGAGTCAGAAAGCCAGTTAGAAGTTGTGATGATACGAGTGAGGCTTGATGGTGCCAGTGGAGAGAATTATGGTTGAGTTATCTCACCCAACTTTAAGAAAAATTGTTTTTAAGATGAGATTGAAATCAGTTTAACTATAATTTCACAATGGTGGAAAAAGACAAGGGCATATATAGTGTGCACAGAATTTAAGACAGGGAAAACAACCAAGACTTAAAACATAAGTAATAAAAATACAAGCATTTATAATCCTGTGTGCCACTGTTCTAAGTATTTTGCATATATTCAACCATTTAATCCCAATGATAACTCTTTCAGGTGAGTTGGGTTATTGTCCCTTTTTTACAGCTGAAATCAAGTGAAAGAATCAAGTTTTTTTGAGATTTCAACAGCTCTAGATTGAGGAAATTAGTTGCTGACACTGGTTTTGTTTGACTTTGTTTTTGCAGTTCATGCAAAGGGGATTGGACTCAGAAATCAAGAAACAACTAGAAGAAGAAGAGAAGAAAATCATTAGTGAAGAGCACTGGTATTTGGATTTGCCAGAACTTAAAGAGAAAGAGTAAGTTTGTTAGAATTTAGATAGATGACACTTTAAGCCAGGGGTTCTTAACAAGGGGTCAGTGAGCTTAAACTGAAATTCAGAAAAAAACATTCTTGTGGGAACGTGCTGGTGCGGGTGTGATATATTTATTAAATAATACACAGTGTAGTGTGGACTTGGTAAGAGATCCATGGTTTTCACCTGATTGGCCAAGGGGTCCGTGGAACAAAAAAGGGTTAAGAATCCCTGCTTTAGGCATTCAGAGGGAAATCCCTGTAAATTTAAACCACCATTGCAGTGACACAAAGCCCATGAAATAATAGTATCCAGTTTCTTGAGTTAGCCTTGCAGATAGTTTTCTAAGATTACTAAACCTGTAGAAGTTCTACTTGGACTTAAGCATATCTGTTGGCCTTGGCCATCATTTACAGCATTATCCTTTTTTATACATTAAAGAAAGGAATCTAGCCCATACATCTCTGGTAACAAACAGCGGACCTTTTTTGAGAAGCTGTACTTTGCACTCTATCATATTAACTTCCAAAGATTAGGCATGAATTTCAGGCATCCCCAGTTTTGTTTCAATAACGAAGGTTCTTCATTAGGCTGAGCTTCTTAAGGGCAGGTCAAGAGTTTTTTGTTTTGTGTTTTTCCTTTTTTTTTAATTGTTACTACTTTTAATATTAATCATATTAGCTAACATTTACTGACACTATAGTTTGGGCCAGAACCTGGACTGAGCACTTTACATCTCTTAATTGTGTACTCCTTCTAGTAGACTTGAGAGCTGGCTGTTACCATGAAGTTCATTTTGTAGTTGAGGAAGCTGAAGCCAGGGACAGTTACCTGCTTAAAGTCACCCGGCTAGTTAGTGCTGAAGCTGGGATGACACACTAGACCATTTCTTTTCTAAGCTTGTTTGGTGCTTGGTCAATAATTTCAGAGGAAGGAATGGTGGAGTCACATCATCCATTAATTTATTGAAATTCTTCTGAAGCTGTTTATCATGTCTCCCTGATACTTTTCACAAGTTAGTGAGCTTTGTGGAAGAATCATTTTACTTCGAAGTGACTGAAGATGCTCCTCACTATCTTCAGGCACATTTATGTTTTTCCTTTTGATACCTCATAAGGTTAGGTTTTATTTTTAACATGCTGTATTTTCTCGTTCCTTGGCCGACCCTCTCTGGATCTTTTTTGAAAGATCAGATACCTCTAAAAATAGAAACTGTGTTCCATCAGAAGGGGTGGAAGGAAGGTGCTGCCTTTTTTTCACTCATTTCCCAGAAGGAAGTAAGGTGTTAGGAGGAGGAGGAAGAAGATAATGTCAGAGATGGGGAAGGGGGTGGTAGGAAGAGACAGTTCCTGGTAAGGAGCTATAGTTTAAGTTTGTACCTTGACTAAACTTGCACAAAGTATTCCAGGTGTTAATTGCTTTGATTGAAGGCTTGTGTAATGGGAATAATGATCACTCCAGGTCTGGAGGATAAGGCTGGGGGTGGAAACAGGCCGTGGGGGGAGAGCCATCTGAAAGAGCTGCTAACTTCGGTTGAGGGCACAGTCAGAAAGGGAGCCAGGTGCCAGAAGCTCTTCCTTCCCACTTTCACCCCCATATATGCACATCTTCTGCTAGTGTTTTTCATATTATGAACCCAACTGGAAGCCTAGGGCAAAAGAGCCCTTTGATGTATTCCTTTCAGATCTACCTCCCAGGTCATAGAGCAGGAGAGAAGGGGAAAGTGGATCTTGAGGGGTAAATGGCACACATGCTCTCAGAATATGCGTGAGTTTGTGTTTGTTTTGAGACTCTGTCCAAACGGAGAGCAGTGGAGTAAAGCAGAAAATTAGGAGCATCGGCTCTGGATCAGGCAGTCCTGGGGTTGATGCTGTGTTACTGTATGACCATGGACAAAGTACTTAGCTTGTCTTTTGTTTTGTAAATTGGGTGTGATAATAGTGCCAGTCACTTACATTCTGAGAAATAAATTAGGTAATATATGTAAAGCAATTACAGTGCTAGGCATAAAGCACAGTAAATGTTGGCAGTACATATTTCCTTATACTTGTTACCAGATGCAGCCCATTCCTTTTTGTTCATTGGTGTTTGTGAATATTTCCTTACTTGTGTCATCTCTGAACTATTCCAGAGGCTTATTGTTGTCTGTGAATTAGATACATCAATGTGTATGGCCTCTGAAAATCAGGAGATTGCCATTTTTAAAGTCAGCTGTCTCAGATTGTAATCAGTGATGATGATTAGGGCTTTTCAGTGTTGCTCCTCCTCTCAAGGGGACACCCATAGCCAGTGACGAGGTTCTCATGGGGTAGGAGGGCCCGGCTGCTTAGCCTCGATTTGGAACAACTGAAGGGCTTTCCTAACTCCTGAGCTCCTTGGAGGTGGCTGAGGCCTTAGGGTAACCACTTTACAGGCCAACTTCTCCCTCTTCCCAATCCTGACCTCCTCATTTCCAAATGGGCATCTCTAGAAGAGTGCTCCCCAGTGAAACTACTGCACACAGCTCTGAGTCTCCAGGGAATCCATTATGGACACTTAGTATAAATTCCTAAGAGTCGGAATTTACCAGATGAGATGTTTTGCTCTGTCATTGCCATGTTGTTTTTCTCCAAAGGATGTGCCAGGATAGAGTATGTTAGTACAACCAGTTCAATTTCTCCTTTGCTGTAGGATGTTACTTAAGAGGTATTTTTAGCTGCTATTCTTCTTGTGCTTGAATTTTGTGGTCTGATGAGTGTCAAGAACTGTGAGACGGCCTGAAATTTTACCCTCTTTGCAATCTAACAAGTTAGCTGCCAGAGTTTCATGAGTGCTGGTAGAGACATGAGACTCCGAGGTCAGAGACAAAGGACTTACCACAGCTCAGTAAGCAGCAATGAGTATCATATTTCTGTCATTTCTTCCTTGTCCCCCAAGTCCCACAGGGGTGACTGGAGAGGCCCAGGTGGATGCGTCACACAGTGGATTTGCATCACAGTTGAGCAATCCTGAGCTTAGTAAACCCAAATCTTTGATAATATACTGCAAGCAAACTTGCCCTTGGCCCCAAGAGAGACATTGTCTTTATAATACTGGACAGAAAGCACATCTGCCCTTCTCTCTAGAGAGAGAGACATTATCTTTCAAAGCTGTTCACTATACATACATCCTAGAAAAGAAAATCTGAAAGGGGCAATTTGTGCCTCACTTACAAGAGGTACAGAAATGCAAGAAACCCCTGGAGAATTGTTTCACAACAGTGAGTTTTTGCTTCATTTGCCATACATACAATTTATGATTTTAGGCCATTTTTTTCCCCGAGTGGTAATTTTCCTCATCAGTAAAATGAAGGGTTCAAAATAGGTGATTTCTTGGGTGTGTTTTATCTCCCAAATTAATGAAAATGGAGAATTTAAATATTTACAGTTACTTTTTAGAATATTTCACCCGTTTGTTAACTCTGTAATTAATTAACTTACTAATGTTCAAGTTACCATATCAGTGGAAAGCCCAGGGAAAGGCCTCTGAGGGCTGGTACTCCTGTTCAGAACCCATTCCTGGCCTCTGGGAGTTGTTTCCTTCCCAGTCCATCTGTTTTAAGTGAATGCTTAAACGCTTATGTATTGGTGCTTTCCTGAAAGAGGTGATGCACTTGGGAGATGGTGAGGTTTTATTAGCTGCACTCTAGATGGGGCAAGAAGGAGCATTTGAGAGGAAATCCTAAGTTTTGGGAAAGGTTGAACAAAAAATTGAAAAGGGAGAGCAGGGGGAGTCCGTGTAGCTCAGGGGTTGAGCGCCTGCTTCCCATATAACAAGGTTCTGGTTTCAATCCCCAGTACCTCCTAAAAAAAAAAAAAAGTTGAGGAGCTTGTGTGCCTGAATTTAGGTTCCCTAAAGGAGGCTGTCCCAAATGGAGTGAGGCGCTAGAGCGTCAGTGAGACCAACCTAAAGAGCAAGAGTCATGGGGAGGGAAGCGGGTGTGGCTCAGTGGATAGAGCCCCCGTTTACCATATGGGAGGCCCGGGTTCGCGCCCCGAGGCCTCCTTGTGAGGGCACGCCGGCCTGAGCGGTGCGGTGGGCTGATGCAGCAACCTCACGGCAGGAAGCGGCTGTGGCGCAATGGATAGCGCACCCGTTTACCATATGAGAGGCCCCGGGT
>JAQZBX010059448.1:0-17518 GCA_029593785.1 Cabassous unicinctus
GAAAAAAAAAAAAAAAAAAAAATTACATTTTATTTAAAGTAGCTACTCAGAAATTTTGATAAGATGACTTTCCAAGGAGGGGAGGTAGCACATTACCTCCAGCATTTTCCAAACGTCTTTGACCATGGAGCCCTTTGTTTGAACCATCTCTCCATACTAGAGTTCTGGGGGAACATTCATTTAGGAAACAGTTATGGTTTTACCCATTCCTCCTTTCCACCTGCACCCAAAGAAAAGGGAACAATTCCGTGGGACTGCTGGCCCTGCTGGCGTGCCCTGAGTGTGGCAACATGGTCACACACATATACAGTATACTTTCTCCATGGGGGTGTAGCACCCCAAGGGGTGAAATTAGTTCTGAGCAGTGGGAAAAAAATCTTACTCTTTTTATGTCTAAAAGTACAGATATACCTAATTTCACAAACAGATATAATACAGTATATCTGTGATGTCAAAATTTCATGAAGGGGCAGTTAGGAATAATGTCTAAAAAGACTTTTCAGGGGCGCCATAATGAAAGAAAGGTTGAGCAATGCTCACCTACAGGCTTTCAGTCAGTGAGGCCTGGGTTTGAGTTCTGCCTCTGTGTGACATTGGGGTAACTCGTTTGCTTCTCTGAGCTTCAGGCTCCTCACCTGGATATGGAGAATCTCACCACCTCATAAGGTTGCTATGAATTTTAATGAGCTAAGCACAGAGCCTAACACAGGGGGTGTTAAAAAATGAATAGTGGAGGCGGAAGGCAGACCTTGGGGCCTGGAACTTTGCTGTCGGCTTGGATGCTTTGTAGCATAGTTAGCCCATGCGCTGCCCCATTGGGTCTTTCTACCTTGAACACTGGGTAGAGACTGATGCACCCAGACACATGGAGTGTGGTACAGCCAGCCCTAAAGAAGAGGAAGTAGGAAAATACTATTTCAAAGTCTACAAGTTCACAAAAGAATGCAGCTTAGCCTGGGGGGACCCCACCAAGTCAGAGTGGGCTGTCTGGGTGGGGAGTGGGTGCGGGTAGCTGCTGCAGCACTGCTTGCTAGACTCCTGACTGATCCCTGAACACCAGGTCCCCAGACCCCAGGGATCAGATACTTTATCCTTCAGGCCCACCCTGCATGTACCCTGATATCAGAGGTGGGGATGGGCACCAAGGTGGGAGGGGCACGCCAGGGCAGGAAACCTCCACTGGGCCTAAAAATAGTGTGGGAGGGGACAGGAAAGAGTAACTTTGGGCCAAGCTGGAAATGCTTTCTGAATTACCAGGAAATCAGACTGGAGCTGTGGTGGCAGCCAACACCCTACAGCAAAGCTGAGCTTCCCTGTGAGCCCTCCCCATGCAAGGAGCTGGAGGAAGCTGAGTTGGGTTCTGCCTGCTAAGGAGCCACAGGCAGTCTGCCTTGGCTTGGGGGCAAGGGGTGGGAAGAAGGGGATCCCAACTGTGAAAGCATTGGGTCGCCTAGTGGCTATGTCCTTTGCTTCATTCCCAATGCATCACACCTGTGCCCTGTTGACCTTTGATTGCATGCGAGATGCAGTTCTTTACTAGGGTGACCAACAGTCCTGGTTTTCCCGGGATTGGGGCGGTGGGAGAGGGGGGTGTCCTGGGATGCAGAACTTTTCGTATTAAAATGGGGAAATTCTGGGCAAACCAGGACAAATTGGTTCCCTTATTCTTTACATGGGATGCTTAAGTCTCTTAAAGCTTTAGTGCAGTGGCTTCAGTCTTGTCTGCACATTGAATCACCTGGGGAATTATTAAAAATCCCCATGCCCATACCTCAGACTGATTAAATTAGCCTCTCTGGGGTGGGATCCAGGCATCAGATTTTTAAAAAACTCTGTAGGTACTTCCTGTGGGCAGCTAAGGATGAGACTCACCTGAGGCTTGTTTCCCAAATCTCCTCCCCAAAGATCCTCATTGGGTCACCTGCAGTCATTTAACACCGGGTCAACAGTGACGCTCAGGCAAGGGTTCCCTGAGCAGACTTTGAGAAACACTGACCTGGAGTCTTATTCCCTTATGGATCTACTAGCTTTGAACAGAAAGAAACATTCTTATCAATCCCATTAAACATTTATTAAACACCTACACCCTGAATGACTGAAGGGGTTACAAAGATGACTCCACCAAGGTCTGTGTTACAAATGCAATCAACTTCTAACAAGTAAGACAGATGCGCACCTCACTTTAGGGCAGCTGGTAACAAGAGTCATTCCTGGGAACAAACCTAGGACTGAAGAGATGAAAAAGCCCAGTCAGAACTCCTGGGCTATTGGCACAACTTAAAATTAATTAGCTGTGTGTAGGACCCTGGGAGAAATAGTTTCCTTGTCCTCCTCCTCATCTTCCTTATCTGGAATGTGCAA
Source organism: Cabassous unicinctus (assembly GCA_029593785.1). Lineage (NCBI taxonomy): Eukaryota > Metazoa > Chordata > Mammalia > Cingulata > Chlamyphoridae > Cabassous > Cabassous unicinctus. The sequence continues at coordinate 2,362 of JAQZBX010059448.1, forward strand.
GGTCTGGACTCCCTGACTTCCAAGGCCCCTGCCTCTTCCTAAACCCTGTGCTTCCAAACCTGGCCTGCAAACCTGTCTCATTGGGAGAGAGTGTTAGGACTCTGTGCAAACAATCCCTTATGCTGTGGGCACATCTCCCCTAACCTGTGATGGTCAGTAGGTAGCAACAACTTTGGTTCAAAGGAGAGCATGTTTCCATGGTGTCTTAGTTTCCTAGGGCTGTGTAACAAAATACCATGAACTTCATGGCTTTAAACGACAGAAATTTACTGTCTCATAGTTCTGGAGGCCTCAAGTCCAAAATCAAGGTATTGGCAGGGCCAGGCACCCTCTGAAACCTGTAGGGAGAATCCTTCTTTGCCTCTGTTTTTGTTTCCTGGCTGCTAAAGCAAATACCATGCAATGGGTGGCTTGCATAATGGGGATTTATTGGCTCATGGTTTTGAGGCCAGAAGTCCAAAATCAAAGTAGCACCAAGGTGATGCTTGCTCCCAGAAGACTGTGGTGTTCTGGGGCTGGCTGCCCGTGACCCTTGGCTTTTCTGTCACATGGCAATGCACATGGTGGTCTCTCCTGGCTCCTCGGTTCTGTTGACTTCCAGCTTCAGGCTGCTCCCTGTTGCTTTCTTCTTCTCTGTGGCCTACCCTCTAGGCCTTCAGTAATAGGATTAAGACCCATCAGGCTTCAGTAACCTCAGTAAAAAGTCCCATTTACAAGGGTTTACACCAACAGGAATTAAGTTTAAGAACATGTTTTTCTGGGGTAATAACTCCAAGCCACCACCACCTCTTCTAGCCTCTGGTGTTTGCCAGCAGTCCTTGGTTCCTCTGCTTGCAATGCAGCACTTTGCTCTCCACTCCTGGGGTTCTGCCCTGTGTCTGCTGTGTCTCCTCTTCCTACAAGGACACCAGGCATGTTGGATTAGGGCCCACCCTACTGCAGCATGACCTCATCTTAACTAATGCCATCTGCAGCAGCCCCATTTCCACATAAGGCCACATTCTGAGGTGCTGGGGGCTAGGACTTCAACATATTTGTTTGTGGAACACAATGAAACCCATAACACATGGAAGAGGAGTGTTAAAGTCATAAGGTCCCAGGAGAGGGGTGCCGAGCGGGAACCTAGGGACGTCCTGGCTGACCACAAGCATTCGTTGCAGATGGAAGAGGGAGAGGAGAGAGCCTTTCAGTGAGGATGCATCCTCAATAACAGTGGCAGTTAAACCAGATTCGGTGACTAAAGAAGACTCACAGGACCCCGAATGACAATGATTGCAAACCTATAGCTTATTACAGGAAAAGGACATGGTAAAACAACATTGAAATGAGGATGTTATCACAGCCAAAGGCCGCCTTATGGCAAGGGGCCTGGAGAGGCTGTGCAAGCTCCCGTTGTCCCCCTCTGTAAGGGTCACGACAGGACACCTTCTTTCTTGAGCCAGGAGCCACCAATGTGTACATGGAACATTTCAGAACTGGGGAACTCAAAGTGTAGTCAGGGCCTGGGTATCTTAGAGCCTGCCCATCATGTAGGCACATTCTTGCTATGTAAACCAGCCCCGGTGGCAAAGCCTGTGTGTGTGTGTGTGTGTGTGTGTGTGTGTGTGTGCGCGCGTGCGCGCGCAGGGTAGTGGGGAGCTCACTGAGACCAGGTGCAAATCATCAATCTGTTATAAATACACAATGCTGACAAGCTGGTACAAACTGCCCCCAAGCTCCTCAGGGCCCATGGTTAAAAATCAACACTGTTAATCAGTAGGTTTCTTGCCTTGACCAGGGGTCAGTGCTGCACAGGTACATTTCTTATTTCAGTAGAACAGCTCAGGCTAAGGCCAGACTTGCTGGAATTAACCCTCACAGCCCAAGGGCTAAGGGAAGTCACACAGGTGACACTCTTCACTGAGAACCAAGTTCTTTTTAATATGTGTGAAGTTAACATAGACCTCAAGGATAAAAATCTGAGGCAGTTTTTGAGACCAGACAGTCCTGTTCCTTTTGCCCCTGGGCGTGGGTTGGGGTGAGGCGTGGTTTAACTCTAATTTTCATACGGACAACTTTTAAGCCTTTTGCAGCTCCAGCTATTGGAATCCCCTCTCTCTCCCTTGCTGCTTTCCTGAGTCACTGCCCAGGCATTTTGAGTCTGAAAGAGCAGGCGCCTGTCTTAGTATGCCAGGGCTGCTCTAACAAATATCCCAGTCTGGTTGGTTTGAACAACAGCAATGTATGTTTAACAGTTTGAAAGCCAGAAGTCCAAAGGCAAGGGATCAGCAGACCACACTTTCTCTAAAGTCCGCAGCATTCTGCTGCTGGGTCAGTCTCTGCCTCTGTCACATGGCCAGCTCTCTCTTTCTCCTCCTCTGGCTTCTGCTTCTGTGTCCAAATTTCTTCTTATAAGGCTCCAGGCATGTTGGCAGCTCACACTGCTTCAGTTTGGTCTCACCTTACTGGCTCTTTGTGGATTCCATTTACAACTGAGTTCATGCCCCCAGGACCAGGGATTAAGACTTGAACATGTCTCTGTGGGGGACATGATTCAATCCTGCACATGCTCTCAGAGCCAGATGTGTGTCCATCTCTAAATGCTGGGATGGTGCTGCCCCCCCCCCCCTTGGAATCAGGGTGAAGGATGGGAGGCCAAAGTGGGGAGGGGCAGTCTTGAAATGACACCTCCCACCTGGGCTGAGGCATCAGTCCCCATCCAAAGGAGACTCAGCCCAGTGACCTGAGGGGTGGGGATGGGTTATAGCCCAGGGGCAGTTAGCTTCAGGAGGGCCATCCAGAGCCGGGGTGTTGAGAGCTGGGGCAGCTCCAGGGAGCTGGAACATGGATGAGCTGGAATCCTGGTCTGGCCAGCTGGTCATCTATTCAGAAAGTGGCTTGCTAGCCAAGGGCAAGTGCGGGCCCAGGGTAGGCAGTGAGAGCCCCAAACCCCAGACCTGGAGGAACCAGAGGAACTTGCTGGTTACTAGATCCACGTCCACACAGGGATCGAGGAGGAACCAGAATTGGGAGTGAAGCCCATGGAAGGAGGTGGGCAGTGGAACAGGGCAGAAAGCAAGCCAGACAGCAAGGCTGATGTGGTGCTGTGCCCCCTGAGGGGCCCCTTTATTTCCTGATGACAAGGAATGGGATCACCCCAGAACTTGGGGACTGGCTGAATCTGCAGAGATGGTAAGGGGACAGAGTTGGATATCAGGCAGATTCTTATATTTGGCAAAGCAGTCCTGTGAGTGGAGGGGCAGAGCAAACCGTGTGTGCTGACAGTGCTGAAAGCAGCACGAGAGCCAGGAGGCAGAGGCAGGAGAGGGGGAATTCCAGATCCTTTGGGGACCACTCACATCTTCAGCTGGGACAGTTCTTCCCGGCCCTTCCCTGAGTTCTCAGCTCACACACCAGCATCTTCTCTGGCTCTGCTTCATGGTGCCTATCGCCCAGCCCTTCTCAAACAAGCTCTACCCCTGCTTGCCCCTCATCCCCATCCCTCAACCCAGATAGACCCAAGCTATGCCATTTATTGATTTTAAGTTTGTTTTTTTAGGAAATTCAAAATAACAAAAAGGGTATAAAAAAACAGCTGGAAAAAATATATAGATTCAAGTGGTCCTACGCCATTTTGCATGTCATTTAGTAGAGTAAATGATTTGCTCATTAAGTGTTTCATTTGAATGGCAGGGAAACACATTGGTTTTAGGTAAGTAACTTTGTGGTGAATAGAGTATTTATGTATTATATGTCTGCTTTGTAGCTCAGGGGAGCTCTTGAGTAATCAATAGACTCTTTTGCTGGCTTTATGTGACATAAGAGCAAAATTTTATAATTTTGAACAATTATGGTGAATTAGAGTTCTGGAGTCTTTGCATATGGATGAACTTTTGTTTGTGTGGGTAACTCGGCTGAGGCTGAGATCTTGCTGAGTTAAGGAGAGTGGAAAGGCCACGAACTAGGATCATGTCCCAGCTCTGTCCCTGGTTAGCTGTGTGACTGAGCAAAATGCTTCTCTGGGCCTGGATAATATAATGCCGACCTTCCAGGAGTAAACGAATAGTGCATGTGAAAGTGCTTTTTGAGCTACAAAGTTCTATACAAATGCAGAGTATTATTCTTACTGTTATTATTACATGTAACATTGTTTCCATGGGAAGGCCCAATTTGCTTTACGACAATTGGATTTACAGTGTAGTTTCCAGGAATGCATTTGTCTCAATGTAGTCTTTGGCCAAAAGCAACAAAACCTGACTCAAGGATAGACTTTGTAGCAAAAGTCAGGAACTGTGCATGCAATTTTCAAAAGAAAGAGAAGACAAAACCATTTCCCCCACTGCTGACCACGACTGTGCTCACCTTGCCCCATGACGCCCCATCCGCAGTTGCGTCCTCCTCTGTTCCCCTCCCTGATCCTCCTCCTCTCCTCCTCCCTCCCCAGCCATAACAGCAACCAACTTGAAGTTGGTGTATTGCCTTCTCATTCCTCGCTTTTATGCCATTACGACACGGCTTTATGTATCAATCTGGTAGGTAAAGTGGAAGCTTCAGTTGAAGCACCCAGACAATAGATGAGGTGTGAGACCATGTTGAAGGGTTTCTAACGGAAGACCAGTTACAGGGCTCAACCTCCATTCACAATGAGAGTATAAATGGGTCAGGGCTTTGAGATTAGAGGAGTTTGGGAGTGAGCTGTTTGTGAGTGAGCTCTGAGTCCAATGCACCATCCCTCCACCCCAAAAGGGAGGGCTGGGAGGGGTCTGTCTATCACCTCAAGCTTTGATGAGCATCCTCTGCAATTTGGGGTCCTTGGTGGACTGGTCTCAGACTTTCACTTGATAAATCTAAAGAGCAATAACTGGCTGGCTAGCTGCTTTGCAGGTGGAACAAAGGAGAGATGGCTTCTTTGGGCTATCTGCTGGAGGGAAAAAAAACACCATGAAATCTGTTTGGGCTTCAAGTGCAAGATAGTTATCTGTGACCCTTTTAGAACCTGTCCAAGACGATGACCTATGACCTGCAGGGGTAAAGAGGCTTCCCGGATAGAAGCTGGGAATGGGGGCATTTCCAGAGGCTGGGGAAGGACTGACAGCCTGATGGTTATAAGGAGACCCAAAGGTGAGAGACCCCTGAAGACTGGGGTTACCTCCAGAGAACCTGTAAGAGTGCTCACAAGAGTCACCTCGGAACATTGTCTAGGCCCAGAGACCACGGTGCCAGTAAAGGTAAGAGGTCTCTGCTCCCTCATCTTCCTCCCCATTCTCTGACTTGGAGGGGTCAGAAACTGGGCTTGGCAAGTAGGGGAGGAGGTAGGGAAAGAGTGAAGAAGCCAACCCTGTTCCTTACTGGATGGCTGGTCTGCAGCTGGCCTGAGCAGGAGTGTGGCTTTTGATTCTGTAAATATTCCCTCCCTTCTCCCACCCATAGAGGCAGAGCATATTTCCCTACCCAGTTGGCACTGGACTTGGGCATGTGACTTGCTATGGGATGTTAGCAGATGTACCGTGATGGAGCCTTGTGCTGTGCCTGCATGGGAGGCTTTCCCTTTGCAGTTCTGCCATCATCAGGAGAGGAGCATGCCCCAGGTGGGCCACGGTTCCTGAGGAGCAGAAGGCTCGTGAAGCAGTCCTGAATAGGGCTTGTGGCCCAGAGCCGCCCCAGCTGCACTCCCAACTCACAAGTTGGAAATTGATTCTTACTGCGGTGTGTTGCTGGGCCGATGGTTTATTATGCAGCGTCATTATGGTAATAGTTGACTGACAGAAGGAGTAACAATAAAGTTTAAAATGGTGATGATTACACTAAAATAGACATTATTTATTGACTAGAGGCCATTATTTCTTGACTAAAACTGTTCAAAATTTCATTCTGGGGTGGAGGAAGGACATGCACAACCAAATAAATGTAAAGGGCCATGAAAATAATTCTGATTATAATCATGAGACCTGCTTGTTCAACTCACAGTTACATATACCAAAAGAATTGCCCTGGATTCAAATAATTTTAGACCAACAGATACCTCTCCAAATGTTTGCTAATTAATGAAATCAGTCACTTACATATAAAAAAAGACTTGTATTTGAGTCTTCTTATTCATATATACATGAATTCTCAAGTGTATATACCTAAAATGGAGTGGTAAAAATTGATATTACTTACTAGGTACCAATATTTCCATTTCTCATAGAAATGGGGTATTTCTGTAACAAAACACTGACCATGGCACTGGCTTAGGAGCTGGGTGGTGTGCAGTGAGGAAACGTATTGAAGGCTTTGGGATGGTAGCCATTCATATTATGCAATGATGAAACATTTTGTAAAACTGTCACTTGCAGTAATTTGGAAGGCAGATATTTTACCTAATGAACTTTAAGATTTAGGGGGAAAAGGTTGGAAAGGATATTGTTAATTGTGTAAGTTATTTATTCTTGACCATGTTTGGCAAGGTATTATAAGGAAGAATGTGCTCCGAAAAGAGTTGGCCTGAGTGTAAGCCAAAAAGAGAGGGAACAGAGAGTCCACAAATGTGAACTCTTAGGGCTGGGGAGGCAACTGCTTCTCACCCCCAAACAGTGAAAGATAAAATTGAGGGAGGCATGGAGAGACAAAGAATGAATAAAATTTAGTTTTCTCTGTGGGAGTGCTTACTGATGTCCTCCTGTCCCTTGTTCCATCGAAGGATCAAGGCTGTGGATGTCACACCCATTTTAAAACCTCTGGATGGATTGAGATGGCTCATAGCAAATGTCCAGGTCCTTTGGATTGGACAAAATACTAAGGGTGTGGGCCAAGATAACTTCAATTAAATCTTGAGGGGGCATGGAAGTGAGAAAGTAAAGAAATATAGCAAATAGAAGATTTATTTATAAAGGAACTTTGGGTATGTCTCTTAGCATTGAGGCTGCTTGGAATCAGATGATAAGAGACTGAAGGTTTTGAGAGAATTAAGCTGCCAGATGAACCACTAGTATTATCGAGACCATGTTTGAATCTTAAAACAATCCTCGAGTTCCCCTGGTAAGTGTGCTAAGGAAGCTGCTCAGCCCCCATGGAGAGAATATTCTCTGGTGTCCATTTCAGCTTTGGCCAAGGAGAATATTGGAAAAGGGACTTCTCTTGGAGAGTAGGATCAGGGCCTACAGAAAACATTCCAGGAGTAAAATCAGGGCCTAGAAAAGCATATACTAATTCCCTGGGGAAAAATGCTCTGGGATTTTGGAATTGCTATGGACCAGCCTCTGCTGTGTCCCATTATTCTCTTCTTGAAATGGGAGTGTTTATTGCTAAGTTTTTGCCCCTTGTTCTATCATTAAGTGTTGGTACATTGGAGAAAATGACCTGACTTTTTAGTGATAAAGATAAAAGACAAAGTCAGATAAAGAGAAGCCACATTTAGATGCAGAGATGACTGCTCATTGTACTCATGTAGAAATTACTGTGTGAAATTAGATATTCTGGACTTTGAGCTTGGTGCTATGTTAGAATGGGGCTTTGGGTTGTCTGCTTTGGAATGGGGCTTTTGGGGGAGAGGTGAGTATATTTTGTTTCCAGGAATAAGAATAAACCAAATATTGGTGACCAGAAGGGTAAGCTGTGGATGTCATCAGTACTGTTCGTGAGTATTTCTGATTCTCCTTTATTGAGCTATTGTGCTAAATGGGCCACTTCAGGTCTCACAATAGTTGTGCAAGGGGTTGATTAAATTTCACAATATCACAAGGCATGCATTAAAAATAGGCTTTATTGAAGGACAGGAAAGCTCACAAGATGAGGCTCAGCAAGACAAATGCATGTGGTCTCTCTCCCCATCTGTGGATCATGGTGTTTTATTCCAGTGGAGAGTTCCTCTCATACCACAAATCTTCCTTTTGGTAGGGACTATATGAGCAAATGGCCTTGTCCGTGGGGAAAACATAGCATCCTTGGCAGCGGGCCGTCTGAATTTGGGCTCTGGGTTTATTGGATTTGTCTAAGGACCTTGAGGCTGTGGGATGTTACAGTCTTCTCGGTGGGGGGCCGGGGGAGGGGGGAGGCACCAGTTCAGGAACCTGAGTTAGGTGCTGTCCCTCCAGCTGGGAGAAGAGGTAGTCTCTCCCAGTACCGACTAACTTGTTGTCTGGGAAACTCATGGTGGGTGCCAAGGATGGCAATTTGCATCCCCTTGATGGTTGAAGAGTCCTTGTGACTTGGTTTAGCCAAAGAATGTGGTCCAACCCTAATCTGGATCTTCAGCATTTCTCCTCTGCACATAACTTTTCTTTGCAACCATCACTTTTTAGTCTTTAAATCTTCACTGGAATCTGGCCCATGGGGAAGAGAATTAACAGTTATCAAGAGCCAGGCACTGAACTGAGTACTCCAAATGGACTATCTTATTTAATCCTCACAAGAACACTTTGGGGTAACTGTCACTCTCCTTGTTTTATAGATGAGGAGCCTGGGGCTTGGAGAGGCTGAGAAACCTGAGGTTGCACGAGTAGAAAGCGACAGAGCCAGAACGAGGTCTGCCTGACTCTAGGATTTAGGCTCCTACCCACAGACCTGCACCTGTTCTTGTGGGTGGAAGGACTGTCCTCAGTCCCACATAATTTTCCTTCAAATTTACTATCTGGCTGATTGGCACTAGGAGTTCAGTGAAGGTCCCTTGGGCGCTCCCAGTCATTTGCATAAGGAGGGCCATGCCTCAGCCTCCAGTTCATGGTTCACCAGCCTTCCTCAAGTAGGAAGGCCCCAGCGTGCCCAGGGAACAAACTTCACCCAGGTTTTCCTGGTAATGCAGGGCATGTTTAGATGAGTGATGAGTGAGCCCACACACACGAGACAGCAAAGGAGAGGAGCTGTTCCCTCACTCAGGAGCCAGCAGGTCCTGTTGTGCAGGCAGAAGCAGTTTTGAAGGACCTGGGGGAGTGAATGATAGGCAAGGCAGGAGAAGAGGAGGGGCGCGGAGCAGGGTAACAGCTGCTCCTGGTGGCTCCGAGTCACGTTCCCATCCTAAATTAGCCTTGTTCTTTTCCAGATCCTCTGTGGGCTTGCTACAGGCTGCCTGGCTGACTTGTCTTCTCCGAGGCATTGTTTTGCGCCCACCCACCCCCTTTCCAGTCCTCTGGTTTAGGCTATTTGGCTAGTGCGAGCTTACTGAGAAGCTAGATGGGCAGCCTAAATGTGGGCTGAGGGATCGGGGGGTATACTCAAACCTCTTCCTTGTCTCTTCCTGGTCCTAGGATGTACTTGCCTGGAGTTTTATTTACCATTACAGATAAAGCCTTTTAAGGGAATGAAGCTTGAGTTGAAGCCTAATCAGCAAGATAAGCATATATCTATATCAGTATTTGAAAACCTACAAATCCCCCAAATTTCATATAATATGGGATAATTATGTAAACTCATAAGAGAAGCCCCTCTTGTCTCCTGTCCATTTTGCCACCCCTTAGATGGTTGCACTGATGGAGGAACGAGAGCTTCAGGTCAAGGAGGGAGGAAGCAGAGAGGGAATGCTGGGCTGTTCCTCGCAAACTTGCTGCCAGTCAGCTTTGCTGTGGACTCAGAGCTGCAGAGCCTGGGCCTGACTCTCGTCTCTGGCACTAACTTGCTGCTGAGCCGGGAGGAGGTTACCTCTCCCTTCTGGACCTCAATCTCCCTTTATGGAAAACAAAGGTTTAAGAAGATGATCTCCAAGTGCCCTTCCTGTCTGACCATCCAGTGAGTCTTTATAACTTTTCTCTGTGGATGCCACACTGCAGAACAGTTTCTGAGTCTTCCTGCCTTGGTGGCTTAGCATTGCACCTCTCTCTGCTGAAAACTAATCTGTGCCCTATAATCGATCTTTTTTTTTTTTTAAGTACTGGGACCAGGGATTAAACCTGGGACCTCATAGGAGGGAAGCCGGTGCTCATCCACTGAGCCACATCGGCTCCCTTGAGTTGGGTTTTTTGTTAGTTTGCTTGTTTGTTTTAGTTTTTAGGAGGCACCCGGGCACAATTGACTTTTTTTTTTTTTAAAGATTTATTTATTTATTTATCCCCCCCTTGCTGCTTGTGCTTGCTGTGTCCATTCGCTGTGTGTCTTCTCCGTGTCTGCTTATCTTCCTCTTGCTGTGAGGTCCCGCTGCATCAGCCCCTGGCGCCACGCGGGCCGGCCTGCCCTCACAAGGAGGCCCCGGGAAGCGAACCTGGGGCCTCACACATGGTAAACGGGGGCTCTATCGGTTGAGCCACACCCGCTTCCTGTTGTGAGGGCTTGCTGCATCAGCCCACTAGGCTGCGCGGGCTGGCCTGCCCTCACAAGGAGGCCCGGGTTCGCCATATGGTAAACGGGGGCTCTATCGACTGAGCCACTCCCGCTTCCCTACAATTGACTTTTAAAAAAGCAAAACAGTGGCGTAGATGTAGCTCAGTGGTTGAACGCCTGCTTCCCATGTGCGAGGACCTGGGTTCAATCCCTGGTACCACCTAAAAATAAATAAATAAATAAATAAAGCAAAACAATAACAAACTGATTTATTTTTTAATGAGCTCTGTAAGCAACTGTGCCAATTTGAATTTTTTGAATCCCAGAAAAAGATTATGTTCTTGAACTAATCCATTCCTGGGGGGTGTGTGTGGGGGGGTGGAGGCTCTGATTTTATTATATTTGTTTGAGGGTCCTTTGATTAGATTACTTGATAAGATTGCTTTAGGGCTTTTGATTGGGCTGCATCAGTGAGGTTTGAGCCAGCTTGGGTCTCTGCCCTCTGGCTTGGACTGCTATAAATGGAGACACAGAGAGAAAGGAAGCTGCCATATTGATCCCGCCATGTGAGAGAGAGGACTTCAGGGAAACAGAAAAGCCCCAAGAGGTTGAGATAGGTCTTCGTATCTGGAACCGGCAGAGCACAGAGGTACTTTTTTGGTGAGAAAGCATCTCTAATAGTACTTTTTTTTTTTTTTTTTAAAGAAGTAAAACTATATTTGCAGATGATCTTGCATATAGAAAATCTTAATGAATTCACTAAAAAACTATTAGAACTAATAAACAAGCTCTGTAAGGTTGCAGGGTAAAAAATATGGAACGCTTCACGAATTTGCGTGGCATCCTTGTGCAGGGGCCATGCTAATCTCTGTATCGTTCCAATTTTAGTATATGTGCTGCCGAAGTGATCACTAATGGTACCTGTTTTTAAAAAAATCTGATGGCACCTTGATATGGATATTTCATGGCCTCAGACTGTAAGCTTTTACCCCATATAAATCCCCTTTATAAAAAGCAACATGTTTCTCGTACTTTGTATCTGCAGACAGAAATAAAGATAACTCTAGGAGGCATCATTTGACTGAATTTGGCTTTGCTTTAGGTACAGGAGGGACTGGTGCAGCCTTTTGATGTATTTTGGTATATATACTGTACAAACTGGTTGGCAGCAAATTGGTTTTCCACTTGCCTGGCCGGATGTTCTCTAGACTCTCTGGTGGTCTCATCGGACTGGGGTCCCTAACAGATGTCAGGCAGAAGGCAGTGTAAAAGCACTTCCCATCACTCATGCCTGAGTTTTCTTCAGATTCAGGAGCCTTATCTTGGGGGGAGTATAGCAATTCACTACACCTTTTTTTTTCTTTTTGTCTACCTCTCTGTCTTCCTTTTGTTGCCTCATCCACTTGTGGAGAAGATACCTGAGGGAAGAAAATATATTGTCTTAATTTCACTATGGCTTTATTTCCTTTTATGCTTTTACAGTTTGAACTTTTACTTCTCAAGGCTATTATAAACTACATGTAAACTGAACATTTGTATTTTTGAACTATATTTTCCCATTAGCTACAATTATAAAATAGGATCTGCACTCTTACAGAAAAAACATTTTGGCTTAAGGATGTATTAAAAAAGGAATGAGATCTAGAACACAATATCATTTACAAAAATTATAAAAATTCCATTGGGCTCTGTTTCTGTTAATGGTCAAGGAAGCACCTATTGGACCAATCTTCTCACAGATAACAACTATAAAACATAGAAGACAACTATATTAGTCAAAGGGGTGCTGATGCAAAATACCAAAAATCTGTTGGCTGTTATAAAGGGTATTTATCTGGGGTAGAAGCTTACAGTTACCAGGCCATAAAGCATAAGTTACTTCCTTCACCAAAGTCTGTTGCCACGTGTTGGAGCAAAATGGCTGCTGACATCTGCAAGGGTTCAAGCTTCCTGGGTTCCTCTCTTCCCAGGGCTCATTCCTCTCTGGGCTCAGCTGCTCTGCTCTCTCCACAGGGCCAGCTGTAGATTATCAGGTGAACAGCTTGTCTCTTTTCCCGGGGCCTCTGCTGTGTCTAATGGAGCCTCCTCTCCTTCCTTATGTATCTGCTTCTCTGTGTGTTTACTTCCTGGGCTCCAGGATCAAAACTCCAACCTCTGCTGTGTAGTTTTCTCTGAGTCCCTGCCTACCAAGGGGGCAGGGACTAAACGTCCTACTGACGTGGCCCAATCAAAGCCTTAATCATTATTTAATCAAGTAAAAGTGAAACCTTGAATACAATATAATCTGCTATGCCCAGAGAAACAAACCAGTTTACAAACATAATCCAATATCTATTTTTGGAATTCATAAACAATATCAAACTGCTACAACAATTATCTCAAGGCACTGGGGAGAGCAAGTCAAACAAACACACAAAAAACTCAAAAAACAAAAACAAACAAAAAATTCCCAGCAGATACTATAGAGGAGTCAATGTTTAGAAGAAAAGAATGGTATTGGTGAGCTACCTTTTTTCTTTTTTAAATTGGCTTTAGCTTGAGTACAGGCTTCCTTCAATACCCTGTGGAGTGCTAAAATTGGATAGAAGCCTGTGGTCTTACTAAAGAACCAGACAATATGAACTCTCTATATAAGTGAGGAGTTCATTTTATTTACTGATGCATTTTTATGGGCTAGATCTTTTTACTTTCATCTTGTTGAAACCTGGTAATGCAATTGCTGAAACTAAAAATGCAAGAAAATACTTTCCTGCATTCTGGATTGTATAAGCTAAAAGAAAAAAATTAGATATTTGTAAAGATGTTACTGAAGTGTAAAAATTTACACATTTAAGGAATTTCTTAAAACCAAATATTACATACGTAAGGCAAGGTGTATAATTTTTGATATTATTAGATTTTTTGGCTAAATAAATGTGTAGCCATTTGTGGGTCATAAAAAAAAAAAGAACCAGAGGATAGAATTCTGGTTAACCATAGTTACTAGAAAGTGAATGAGAAATCAAAGAAAGAAAAGAGACAGAGATGAGGAAAAAAATTCTGCATGTAAACTCTGCCTGAATCTCTAGCTGACCCCTTATCCTTGCATACATGAGTTGACTCCAAGTGCTCAGTTAAATCTAAATGAACAGAATTTAGATTTGAGTTACCACCCACTGCAGAAGAGACAGAATATTCAGTTTGAGTTCAGCCAAGTTAATTGTCCCCTCAAAATACTACTTGGCAAAACAAAATAATATAGACTCCATAATTTATATTGTCCAGGATACAATCCAATAGTTCTCAACATGTGAAGAAACAGTAAAACATCATCTATTCCCAAGGGAAAAGATAATCAACAGAGACCATCCCTGAGCTGTCTCAGATATTTAAATTAGCAGAAAAGGATTTTAAGGCAGGTATTATAACTGTGCTCAAGGACCTATGTTTGCAATGAATGAAAAATAAGGAATATCAGCTGAACAGTAGAGGCTATAAAAAAGAACTAAGTGGAAATTTTAGAGCTGAAAAACATAATATATGAAAAGATATCACTGGGTGGGCTTAACAGAATGGAGATAACAAATGACAGAGTCAGTATACTTGATGATAGTTCTAAAACAATTATGTAATCTAAAGAACAGAGAGAAAAAAGGTTGACAAATAAATGAGTAGTGTGTCAGGAAACCTGTAGGACAATTTAAGCTGGTCTCTCACACACACATACACATAAAATGGAGTCCCATAGGAAGACAAGAGAGAAAATGATGCAAGAAAATACATTAGAATAAATAATGGCTAAAACTTTCCCAAATATAGCAAAAAGTATATATTTGTAGATTTCAGAGGCACAGCGAACCCCAAGCAAGACACACATACACACTCCTGAATACATCATAATCAAACTGCAGAAAATAAAAAATAAAGATAAAATCTTGAAAGCAACTGGAGAAAAATTTAATGTTGCATTCAGGAACAATGGTTTGCATGATTGCTGACTTTTCATTAGCAGCAATGGAGATCAGAAGACATAAAACCAGATGGAAACTTAGATCTATGGGATGGAATAAAGAAATTTAGAAAATGATAAATATATGCATTTACATAAATGACTATTTTTAATCTTTATTTAAAACATATAGAAAGTATTTAAAGCAAAAATTTTAGCATTGTATTATGGAGTTCATAATGTATATAAACAGATACATATGACAACAATACTGTAAAGGATGGGTGTGTGTAGGTAAATGGACCTATTCTAAGGTTTCTACAATTTTATGTGAAATGGTACAATATTAACCATAAGTAGATGCTGAAAAGTTAAGGGTATTTTATATTGTAACTCCTAGAGCAACCACTAAATAAATAAGGCAAAGAGGTATAGCTAAACTAAATGGAATTATTAAAAAAATTTCAGTTAACTGAAGGAACAGTTTAAATCCGTGAGGTTTCAGGAAACATGGGATTCAGAGCAGCTCTTGGTGTCAAAGTAACAGGAAACTGAGGCCCTTTCCTTGAGAGCAGAAGTCAGCAACCTTTTTCTGTATAGGGCCAGATAGTATTTTAGGCTTTGTGGGCCGTATGGTCTGTTGCAACTACTCACTCTGCTGTTGTCGTACAAAAACAGCTGTAGACAATATGTAGACAAATGGGCATGACCGAGTTGCAATACAACTTTATTTAGAAACACTGTAATTTGAATTTAATATAATTTTCATGTGTCATAAATTGTTCTTTGTCTTATTTCGCCCCAATGATTTAAAAATGTAAAGACCATTCTTAACTTGGGGGCCTTTCAAAAACAGGTGGTGGGCCAGATTTGGCCTGTGGACCATAGTTTGCCGACCCTTGTTCTAGATTTGAGAAATTTGGGTCATTATTATATCAAATTTGTCATTGTTGCTTAAACTGTCTACCACTTGTCCTATTATTTACTTAATTTTAAAAATTAACTTTTTAATTCACTTTT
>JAQZBX010059449.1:0-17517 GCA_029593785.1 Cabassous unicinctus
AAAAAAAAGTGGTTTCATCTGAAAGCACATTTAAAAAAAAAAAAAGTTTGCTTTCTTCAAATTAAAACAGTATCAAAATACTATTTTGGAAGGTAAAAATTCGACAATTTTTACTTTCATTTAAACAGGATGAAGGGCAAGTGTGAATTTCCATAGATAACCACTGTTTTAAGATTCTCATGCTGGCTTCACCAAAATAAAATTTTAAGTTCAAAGTCACCCAGTAAATTAATTGCATTACAGAAAAAGAAATCCAGACTTCAAAGTAATCTAGTCATCATTTTGATTAGCCCTATGCTATTAAACCATTTCCACAAAAAGCACAATTCAGGATTTAAAAAGTGCCATTTGAATACAATTGAAAAAGGCATATAAAGGCATATCTATGTGTCTATGTGGAAAAGTAGTCATAAAACTATAAGGAAATCAGGATTTTATA
This sequence comes from Cabassous unicinctus, assembly GCA_029593785.1. NCBI lineage: Eukaryota > Metazoa > Chordata > Mammalia > Cingulata > Chlamyphoridae > Cabassous > Cabassous unicinctus. The sequence continues at coordinate 440 of JAQZBX010059449.1, forward strand.
TTGAGTTAAAAAGTGGGAACTATCAACCTTAAAGACTTATTCCTCAATTACTGACAACTTCAATCTTTCAGAAACAGGGACATATTTGATATCCCAACAAACTGCATGATACATACATTCACAGTGAAAATAACACCTATTACAGTTAAATGTAATTGTAAATTTGAGCCTAACACTCAAGATATGCAGAATCTCATCATTCCAGAACTGGCATAATTTTTTCCAACTGTTGCTTCTGAACATAAGCTATCATTATTAATTACCCTCATTAGCAACCCAAAAGACCATGGCATTAATGTATCAGAAACTTTTCATAACAGTCTCCTATCTATTTAATTTTATTTTAATTTTCAATCAAATTTTCAGTAATTTCTCCCCGTTAATTTTGAATTTTGGGTGTTGGAGGTTTAGGGGATGAATGGGAGGTATAAGCGGGAGGAACAATTTACATGGCATGACCATTACAGCCAGAAAATAGTATATCTGCTCTTCAGAGTTCCAAGAGCTCCCAAACTTCAAAAAGAGTGATCTGTTGTTCATATTGCCCCCAAATATTAATATGACTTTCGGAGGTCACATACTTAAGCAGCTGAAAACTAATCCCCAAGTCCTATCATTCAGTGAGTATGGACCACAGCCAAATAGCCAAAGGAGCTCTGGATCATCCACCAACAATGTAACACAGGCAAAAAGCACTTAAATTCATGGTACTTCAGTCTCATTTATAGAATGGGGAAACAATCTCATATGCCATTAGCACTATGTGGTTGTACTGAAGCTAAAAGAATAAAGCATTCGAAATAACCTGACAAATTATAAAATCCAAAATACACTATGCTAGCCTCCCAAATTCTCACATATTGGAGACTAATTTGACATGTGGCAAAGCAGCAGCTTATATTAAGATTTGAGAATTGGTATAGCAGGATTTAAACTGCACACTATTGCTATGCAATAGGCATCATAAAGGCTTTGTGTGGTTCTGAGTTTTGTTTTTATATAGAAATTACATTTTACCAGGATACCCAAGTTTTCAGAAAGCAGCAGAGATCAAATGAAAGCAATCATCATATTTTCTAATTGTTGAGCAAAGTACTAAGAGATCCATTCTTGCCACTTCTATAGCCTAGAAAAAGTCAACTTTAGAATATGTCTCTGCTCTCATTTGCCAATCTCTCAAGGACAGGAACCTGGAGGCAGGCACTCACTACCTCTATCTTACGCTACTCTTTAGGTTCTTACCTCCTTAAGACTTCACCCCTCAGCGTGAAAAAAAATTCAACTTTTGAAGCCAAAAACAAGTTTTATAATAACAGATGTTCAAGAACCTATAGTAATCAATATCCAGAGCCCTGTTTCAAAGAAAATGCAGAATGATCTGAAATAGACCATTAAAGATGAATTACCTACATCCAATCACTTGGCACCTCTTCTCCAAGGGGCCTCTTGGTATTGAGGGTGGCAAGGATGGGGACAAGAAGAGCAAGTAAATAAAGAACAAGGTCAGATTCCACACAAATCTCTAGCTCTAGATTGGCACTATTCAAACAGTAGCCACTAGCCACATGTGGTTACTGAGCACTTGAAATGTACCAGTCTGAAGTGAAACAAGCTGTGTCAGGTACATACTGATTTCAAAGTCTACTAGGAAATTAGAATGGAAAATATTAATAATTGTATGCAAACTTATCAAAATAATGTTTTAGATATATTGGAAAATATATAACAAAAATTTTTATAATTAATTTAACCTGCTTCTTTTTACCAGAAAAATTTACATTATATATGTGGCTCACATTGTTTCTACATACATACAGCTTAACATATTTCTGAAAGCACCAATAAAACATCCACAGGCTTTGAAATGCAGCAGTGTGGCTGCTTCAGCAACAGCAGTAGCTGACATTATCAGCATTGTAGCAACAGCAAGATGAAGCTGTTGCAGTCAAACAGTTGGCCAAAGTCATTTCCTGTGTTCCTTTTAGGTAAATTTTGCATGTGCACAAACGGAGGTAACTCCTATTTCCCTCTGCCTTCACTTCTCTCATAAAGCACTTCTCCCAGGCTTAGTGGTTACAAGCTGGGCTTTGCTATCAGACTGCATAAATTCCAAACTCAGCTCTCCAGTAACAAGTTATAAAAACATAGGAAAGCACTTCACATTCCTAAGCCTCTGTTTCCTCAGCCATAAACAAGAAAAAAATGTACCTACTAACTCATTAAGTTAGGAGGACAAAATCCTGTAACGTAAGTACTTTTGTGGTATACAGAAATTCCAAGCCTTTTTTCCCCTTCTAGTGACTCAGTTATAATTTTGGATTACCCATTGGAACCTTTTCTTTCATTTGCTTTAAAAAAAAAAAAAAAAAAAGGAAAAGAGAATCTGAATGGGGTTAAAAAAGTTAATCCCTTGCTTCTCCATTTACACAGGACTCCAAAGTAAGGAAAGGCATTGTAATCTCTCACCTGTGAGACTCTTCAATCCTTCTGTGAAGAGTGATTGGAACTCTGGGGACTCCAACTTCATTGTAAACAGATATTGCTTCAGGAGGCACAATCTACTCCAACTACAGTTAAGTAATGGCCTGTGCCAGGGAGACAGGTACCTCAACATCTGGAAAGTCACCAACCATACAGCTGTAAGGCAAATGTGCATGTATAGCAATGAAACAAGTGAAGGAAAACAAAGGGGGCACATTTCAATTTTATTTATCAATTGAGAGAAATTCATGTCCTGTTTAACTGAAAAACTGAAAGAAGCAACAATCTGTGGGATGGTTATGACTAGATCTGTGCTTGCAGCTATCCGGTTTTGTACTCCTAGAGCACTTAGTACTATTCTTGCATACCACATTTTACTGTTACAATACTCTCCTGGGAGTTGGGTTCCAGTTAAAGCGTGAGGGTTACAGAGCCGCCAAGTAACAGTGGTTCCAGAAAATATAACTGGAAGACTTGCACGAACACTTGGCCTCGTCCAGAACGTGTCCTAGTCACGTGTATGTATCACCCTACTCTCCCACAAACGCCTGAAATTAACGACTCAGGGACCCACTGGGTGACTTCCTAGGAATTGTAAAAATAAATATGTTCCCATGACTTAGCTTTGCCGTCTTGCATTTTCCTCGTTCACCTTTTCTCCCTATCGGGCCGCCTCCTGATTCCCACCCATGTCCTGCCTTCCCTTCTCCATCAGGTGGGCCTCCGTGAGGCAGTAGCAGCTCTCAAGCGACCCCAATCGAAACTAGTAGAGAAGAACCATTCCTTTCCTTAGAAAGCATGTTGGAAAGAACTGCGTTTCCCACGAGGTGGCGAGTTCCCCTAACTGAGACCACAAGGGAAGGAAAAATTGACCCGGTTTCCTTTCACCCTTGCCCCGAAAGGGCGTGTCCCGCCCCCACCCTAGGTGCTGGACCCAGAAGGCTTAGAAAGACACTCCGCAGTGCTGCCGCGAGGGAGGGACAGTGCGCCGGGGAAACCCAGTGAATCAGCGCGCCGCCAGCCTGGACGAGGTCGGCACGCGGCCCCTCCGACTCCACGTTGGGCTCTTTCCCCTCCGACCCCAAGGGGCCTCTACGCCGCACCCTGCGCGGGTCCATCCCCGTGACCCCGGTCGGCGGCACATGCGACCCCGCGTCAACCGTCGCCCCGCACAGGCCGCCACCGCGCCGCCCTAGCACCCACTTACCAGCGCCGCCGCCGCCACGCACGCTTCCGGGGCGGTGGACGTGGTGACGACACCGACGCACGTCGGCCAACGGCGAAGGGGACGTCACGGCAGGGCATGGGCGGAGCCTGGGTTGGGGCTTTTGGCTGCTCTGGGACAGTACAGTTATTTTCATAAAGTCGCGCTGCGGGTCTCCTTGACCTTGCGGTCAGATGCTCATCTGCTCAGCCTACCTGTGTGACCTCGGACAAGTGGTGCTGTTTTCGTTTTTAGACAGGACTAAGATATTTCTCAGGGTTGTTGCCAGGCTTAAATGTCACGGTAGTTAACTGCCTGGCCCTGAGAAAGTGCTTGGTAAATGTTACCTTGATATTTTTGCCTGTTGTCCGACTGCAACTGCACGTGACTTATGTTATTGTTCTGTACCCCAGTCTCTACGCATGATTAAGTCCACAATTTAAAACATGTTCAGAATCAAAGTCACTATTAATACCTATCCACGCGGGAGCAGGTGAAGCTCAGTGATTGAGCGCCTGCTATGCATGTATGCATGTAGGAGGTCCCGGGTTCAATCCCTGGTACCTAGAAAAAAGAGAAAAAAACCTAGTCAGTATGTTCAAAATATCATTTCTAAGTCTAAGCCCTCCGTTGAAATTACTGGACATATTTTCCCACCTGGTTTGTGTAACCATTGGCTTCCCTGGCCTGGAGGTTTTTTCAGCTGTACAGTGAAGAGCCTGGATTTGAAGACCTTGTCTTTGATTCAGTTCTTTGCTTTTACCCAGGGCAAAGAAGAGTGAAGACAGAGGCAAAGGAAAAAGCCCTAAACCCTTAAAATGAGAAAATTCCAAGACATTTCCCAATTGTCTTAAAAATAAAGTCTGTACCATACAGACATTAAAATGTATGTTCCTATAAAAATGTGTGTCATTTTAAAATAACATTAAATTACTTAACTTTCCTTAAAATTTTCCTAGAAAAATTCATTTGCCATGGTATTTTTTGGTGTCCAATTACTAGGTCTTTTATCTTCAGGGATGTTAAGTATCCCATTTTGTGAAACACAAGTTTCTCCAACTTGCCATTCAAAGACGGAGCATTGATTCAGTCCAACTCCTAATACAGCAAGGAAAGCCGCAAATCCCTCTCGATTTTTTCTCCCATTTCTCTCTGTCATCGCTCTAGGTAAACTGGACCAAGAGCCTTCATTGCTCTCTCCACCTAGAATGGCCATTACCCAAAGCACCACCTATCCTTAGTGTTACAACACTAATTGTAACAGCCATTTATAATAATTTATTTTGTGCCAGTTACGTTGCTGGGCACTTTAGGCATTAATCTCACTCCTCATGACCATCCTAAGTGGTTCTCAGCCCTAGTCTAAAGGAAATGAGGGTTCTTTCCTACTTTTAAAACCCTGGTTACAAATCAGCTAAAGCACGCACAAGTCTGTTTTCCTCAGCAGGAATTCATTTCCATGTCCTTCTTGTTGCAGGTCACACTTTCCCTTATAGCACAGACTGTTACCTAAACTATTTGGGTTCAAATCTCAGCTCTGCCACTTAGCTGTATGAGTTGAAGTAAATTACTGAACTCTATGCCTCTGTTTCTCATCTATAAAATGAGGATAATGAAGTTCCTACACATTTTTGGATATTTCAATGAATCATCACATGAATGGCATGCCTGATGCATGATAAGGACTCAGTAACTTTTTTTTAAACCATTAATCCAGTTCTTGTGTGCATTTCCTTCTACCCGATTATACACTCACTGAGCAGAGTAACATGGGCACTAAGTAACTATTTGTGGTTTTATATGTAAATGATTTTAAAACAAAAACAACACCCCCCCCAAAAAAAAATGTTGATAAAGCTACCTTCTAACCTTGCTAATTCAAAAAGACTTTTTTTTTTTAATTTTGTTTTCTCTTGCCTGTGACAACTAATGTGGTTTTGCTATAAGTGAACTTCTCAAATAGAGAACTGCTTTTCTCCCACAACACCTCCTTCTAGTCACTGTTGCTACAGAATATTGGCCCAGCCAAATCTACCCTGAGAGCACAGAGGGTCTGACAGAGTGTGACCTGCTTAAAAAAATAATAACAAACAAACAAACAAAAAACTTCTTAATAGGATGTAAAGTACTGATGCAGAACATGATAATGAGATACTCTTACCATGATAAATAATCCACAATATTTTAAGAAATATTAGTTCAGATTTCATTGGGCCTCAAATCTAATGACAAACTTTATATTTAGGTACATATATAGATCCTCAATAAGAATTGATCAGAAAATGTCTCTCTGTGATTTAAATGATGAGAAGAAGCCAGTCACTGCAAAATAGGGTGGGAAGAGCATTCCAGGAAGAGGAAACTGACCCGGGGCGGGGGAAGGATAAAAGAGACCCAGAATGAGGGAGAAGGAATAGGGCAGAACATGTGGCTGGACAAACAGGCAAAGGCCAGCTTCTGCAGGTCTACCAGACCATGGGAACGAGTATAGGTTTTATAAATGGATAATACCCAAGAGAGCAACAAAATTTCTCTTATTGCTTGTCAAAAACAGACAAAAGAAAAAGAAAAAAGAAAGCATAAGCGGAGTCCACCATCCAGGTGAGAAATATGGTGGTGGACTAGGGCAGTAGTAGCAGAGATGAAGAGACATGACAGCTTCAAAGTATATTCTATATACATAATAGAATAGACAGTGAGTATAGCTTGATTTGAGATCAGGGATGGGAGAAATGGAGGGCTTCAGAATGACTCTTAGGTTTCTGTTCCAAATGAGGAGGGTGAAGTAAGTGATTCCTTTAAAGGAATCACATCTAAATGAAGCAATTTAAAGAGAACTCAGTGGACTCACCCAGGACAACTAGCAAGGAGATAACGATGGACAACACCCATCCCACGGAATAGAGAGTGTCTGCAACTGCAAGCAAGATAGTTCCATCCATCTGCCCCATGGGCTCTAAGCGCCCTCTCAACTAGAAACAGAGTGGGCATCACTATCCCCAAATCCTCAAGAATGGGGAATGAACAATGGATTAAAGTAGACTTATTATTATTTTATTATGGGCTTATTATTCTAGCAATGGAAGAACTTTTATCATTGATATAAAGGCAATGGCCATCAGAGGTTCTGAGGGGAGGGAGAGGGAAGAATAGGTGTAAAATGGGGGCATTTTCAGAACATTGGAATTGTCTTGCATGACCTTGCAATGACGGATACAGGCCATTATATATTTTGTCATAACCTATAAAATTGTGCGGGGCAGAGTGTAAACTATAATGTAAACTACAGACCATGGTCAGTAGCAATGCTTCAATATGTGTTCATCAATTGTAACAAATGTACCATACCAATGAAATATGTTGTTAATGGAAGAAAGTATGGGAGAGGGAGGGGGAGGGCATATGGGAATCCCCTATATTTTTTATGTAACATTTATGTAATCTAAACCCTCTTTAAAAAAAAATTTTTTTTAATTAAAAAAAAAAGAGAACTCAGGAAGGCAATTTTAAATATAAATTGAAAAGTGGTTTCTTTGGTTCCTAAGGAAACTTCATGGAAAGCAAACTGAATTTTTTCAAAGTGGAAGTGATATTAAGACTAACAAAAGAGGACTTATTTAGGAAACCAGGAGACAAATAATCTTTCTCCTCAGAACAGTAGAGTTGGGTCATACCAATAAAGCTCCCTTTAATCAGTGATATATCCTTTGGTAAGGGCTCTGAGGTCCCTAAAAGAAGATAACAAGAAGAACGTTAACACCTGGCACAAGGTAGGCACTCTAAAAACTGTTAGGGCTCATTATATGAGTTATACAAGACGCTTGGCATTTGGCTGCTGTTTGGGGTGATGGAAAAGTTTTGGAAATGGATGGTGGCTATGGTGGCACAATGCTATGAATGTAATTAACAGCAGTGAATTGTATACTTGAATGTGGTTAAAATGGGAAATGTTATGTTGCATATCTGTTACCACAATAAAATTTTAAAAAGAAAAGAAAATACTTTCAAGAACAATAAAATGTTTAGCTTCCCTTTAACTTGGAAATTCTACTTCCAGTAATCTAACCTACAACACAATCTAAAATATGGAAAAGACTCTATGCAATCAAATGCCTATTGCAATTCACAACAGCCCAAAATATTGGAAATATCTAGATACCCAAGTAAAAAGGAATAGTTAAGTGATTGTGGCACATTCCCTTGATGTGATATTATGCTGTCACCTACAAGTATATGAATAATATTAAATAACATGAACAATACTAATAATAGACATTACATTTAAAAGTCCTATAAAAACTTGGGGTTTCAGGTAATGGAGGATTGGCTTCTATTTTATCTTTTTATAGATAAAATCTATCAACTCTGGACAAAATAAAGAAAGCAATTAGCTGAAAGAACTGGAGCGCAACCAAAAGTAGGGAGAAACTTGAGGATAGTCTACATTTGGATAAAGAGAATGGCACTGGGTAAGTTTCTAATTTTTAAAGTTTTTTCCTGAAAGTAGATCCCAGTAGGCTCCAAGCTGAGTGACTAACACTCAAGTAAGAAACTTGATCTTATTGCCTTGAAGAGCCTGGGGATAGGGTTCCATAGCCCTGGAAAGTAGGAAATGAAATCCTGGGAAAGAGAGAGCCAGAGATGGGTGTTTTAGTTTCCTAGGCTGCCAAAATGCAATACACCAGAAATGGGTTGGCTTTTACAAAAGGAATTTATTAGGTTGCAAGCTTATAGTTTCGAGGCTGAGAAAAACGTCCAAATCAAGGCATCATCTGGCAATGCTTTCTCCCTGAAGACTAGCTGCTGGTGATCTTGGACTCCTTTATCACATGGCAAGGGACATGCCAGCATCTGCTGGTCTCCCTTCTCTTTCAGGTTTTGTTGCTTCAGCTTCTGGTTTTCTCCAGCTTTCTCTCTCCATATTCATCCTGTTTATAAAGGACTCCAGTCAGAGGATTAAGACCTACCCTGGGTCACACCTTACTGAAGTAACCTAATCAAAAGGCCTTTAACTGAGATAACCTAATCAAAAGGTCCCACCCACAATAGGTTCACACCCACAGCAATGGATTATTTCTAAGGACATGAATTTTCTGGGGTCCATAAAAACCTCAAACTACCACAGTAGGAGCCCTAAATTTTGTATATTTAATCTATCCAAGGAGGTCATCTAAGTCTAAAAGAACTGAATAGAGATTTTAGTTAATTCCCATGACAAGAAAGATAGATTTTGGAGTTTTAGTTCATCCAAGCTGTTAAAATAATAATAATAATATATCCCAGAGGAACATAACAGAATCCATAATCAAAATTTATCACAATGTCAATGATGTAACCCAAATATACCAGACATAAAAAGGATTAAGAAAATATGACCCAGGCAAAAGAGAATAGGCAAGCAAAGATAATAACCCAGAAATGACCCACATGTTGAAATTAGCAGACAAGAATTTTTTAAAGCAATTTTATTGATATATTCACATACTATACATGTGGCAGTTTGAAATTATTTTATGAATCCCAAAAAGAGAAAGATTATGTTTGTAAACTAATCTGTTCCTCTGGGTGTGATACCCTTTGACTGTATTAAATTCAGTTGAGGGGCCTTTGATTATATTACTTAATAAGATTGCTGTAGAATCTTTTTTATTGGACTATGCCAGTGAGTTGTGACTCAGGATGAGTCCCCACCATCTTGCTGGATCTGATATAAATGGACACTCACTCAGACAGACACTGGAAGAGAGAGCTCTGCCATTTTGATCCTGCCATGTGACGAGGTTCAAACAGCTGAGGTCCTGGGAGAGATAAGCCATTTGCCTGATAGCTTACAACAGAAATTGGGAAGAGAGGGACTAGCCAAGATTGACACTGGAAGCCCTAAGAGACAAGCCCTATGCCAGCTTGTAGCTGAAATCTGGAAGAAAGTAGAGCAGCTGAGCCTGAGAGAGAAAGCTTGGAGGGGAAGGAGAGACCAGGCAGAGATCGCCTGCCATCTTACTTCAACAGCTGACTTTGGTGAGAAAGTGCCTCTTTATGGTGCCTTGAATTGGGCTTTTCATGGCCTTGGAACCAGAAGCTATTACCCCAAATAAATGCCCTTTATAAAAGCCAACACATTTCTTGTACTTTGCATCAGTGCCCCTTTGGCAAAATAATACAAAACAATCCATCTAAAGTGTACATTCAATGGCATTTAGTATGATCACAGAGTTGTGCATTCATCACCACAATCAGTTTTAGAGCATTTACATGACTCCAAAAAGAGAGAGAGAGAGAAAAAAAAAGCAAAAACCGTAGCTATCACCTCTCAGTATAATGGATAAAAACATGCTCTATTTGGTGAAAGAAAAATCTTACAGATTCCAGAAACCCAGAACACACAAAGTAGGAAAAATAACAAACAAACAGCAACAAAAAAACAAACACACACCAAGGCATATCATAGCCAAACTCCTGAAAAGCAAAAGATAAAAAAAGAATTTTGAAAGCAAATAGAGAAAATGTCATATTACATATATGGGAAGAACAATATAAATGACTGTTCCCCTTCTCATCAAAAACTATATAGATCAGAGATAGTGAAACAAGATCTGAAATAAATGCTAAAAGAGAAAAAAATGTCAACCCAGAAATCTATATCCAACTGTAGCAGTTTGATATTATTGAGGAATTCCAAAAAGAAATGTTGAATTATTTTTGTAAACTGGTCTTTTCCTCCGGGCATATTAGAGTGTATTGGATTCAGAGGTTTTACTTTTATTTGATTAAATAATGACTAAGGCATTGATTTGGGCCATGTCAGTAGGACGTTGAGTCCCTGCCCCCTTGGTGGGTGGGGACTCACAGAAAAGCCACACAGCAGAGAAGGGAGGTTGGAGTTTTGCTATTAGAGCCTGGGAAGTAAACACACAGGAGAAGAACATAGAGGAATAGAGATGGCTCCTTAGACATGGCAGAGCCATCCTGATATCTACAGCTGGGCTTGTAGAGAGAGCACAGCAGCTGAGTCCAGAGAGAAATGGAGCCCTGGGAAGAGAGGAACCCAGAAAGCCTGAACCCTTGGCAGATGTCAGCAGCCATCTTGCTCCAACAAGTGGCAACAGACTTTGGTGAGGGAAGTAACTTATGCTTTATGGCCTGGTAACTATAAGCTTCTACCCCAATAAATACCCTTTATAAAAGCCCCTTTGGCTGACTAATACACAAACAAAAACATCCTTCAAGAAAGAAGACAAACTGAAGATATTTTCGGATAACAAAAATTAGGAGAATTTTCACCTAACTGCTGAAAAAAGGTCTTCTGGCTAGAGAGAAATTATAACACTTAAGAAAGGAATTAAGAACACTAGAAATGGTAAATATGTGGGTAAACATAAAAGCTTATCTTTAATTCTGCATTCCTTTAAAATACATATTAGTGTTTAAAATATTTGTAACATTGTATTTTGGAGTTTATAAAGTATATGGATGTGTAATGTATATGATAACTGTATTAGTTTCCAAGGGCTGCCATAACAAAGTACCACAAACTGGGTGGCTAACAACAGAAATTTATTCTCTCTCAGTCTGGAGGCTGGAAGTCCAAAATCAAGGTGTCAGCAGGGTTGGTTCCTTCTGAAGGCTGAGGGAGAAATCATCCTATGTCTCTTCTAGCTTCTGGTGGTTGTAGGCCACCTGTGGTATTCTTTGGCTTGCAGACACATCACTCCAAATCTGCCTGTGTCTTCACATGGCATTCTCTTCTCTGTGTGTCTCTCTGTCTGCAAATCCCTATCTCCTTATAAGGGCAGCAGTTATTGGATTTAAGGCCCACCCTAATCCCATTTGACTTCATCTTAACTTCATTACAACTCTAAAAACCCTATTTCCTAATAAGGTCACAGTGACAGGTTCCAGGATGACACAAATTTGAGGGTGACAATATTCAATTTACTAAAACAACTGTATCATAAAAGACATGGTAGGGAATAAGTAGACTGTCACAAATTAAAGATATATATTGTCATCCCTAGAGCAACCATTAAATGGACTTTTAAGAAATATTCAATTAACCCAGGCAAGATCCCAAGAGAAGAGCAAAGTAAATCTAATGTAAATAGAAGGAAAAAAAGAAGGAATAAGATAAGAGCAGAAATCAACAAAAAAGAAAAACAGAGAAAATTAACAAATCCTAAGTTGGTTCTTTGAAAAGATTTTATTTTTATATAAAATCCCTAGGTAGACTGACCAAGAAAATAAAATAGAGAACTCAGTGAGAAAGAGGATATCACTACGGATCATATACACATTACAGGATAATAAGGGAACATTATGGACAATTTTATGCCAATCAATATGACAATGTAGATGAAACAGAGATTATTTGAAAAATATAACTTAGAACTGAAACAAGATAATTGTTTTTAAATTTCAAGAGTCCTTTGCTATTAAAGAAATTGAATATTGTGTGACAAACTTTCAGTGAAAAAAATTCCAGATCCAGATGGTCAAATTTATCAAACACTTAAGGAAGAAATAACACCAATCTTACACAAGTTTTGTTCAGAAAATAGAGGAGGGAACACTTTTCTATGTGTTTTAAGGCCAGCAAAACCCTAATAACAAATCTGAGATAGATATTACAAAAATATTAATTTACAGATCAATTTCATTAAATGTCTTTAATGAAATATTAGTAAATCAAGTCCAGCAATATATAGAAAGATAAAATATTATGATCAATTAGGGCTTATACCAGAAATGCAAGGTGGGTATGGCATTTGAAAACCAATCAATGTAATTCAGCATATTAACAACTAAATAGGAAAAACTATATAATCACCCCTAACAGATGTAGAAATAGCACTTAACAAAATTCAACATCCATTCATGATAAAAACCTTCAGAAAATTAGAAGTAGAAGGGACTTCTTCAATCTGATCAAGGAAATCTATGAAAAATTTACAGCTAATATCACAACTAATGAAGAATTAGTGAACATTTCTCCCCTAATATCAGTAGCAAGGCAGGGATGCCCACTCTCTGCACTTCTTTTCAAGATTTTGTTGTAGTTCATAACCATTAACATAAGGCAAGAAAATGGAGCAAAAGATATAACAATTGAGAAGGAAATGAAATCGTCTGTATTTTCAGATGACATGATGATGTATTTAGAAGTCCAAGGAATAGACTTCACTTCCCCCTGCAGCCGCTGCAGCTGCATCCCAATCTTGAACAAGACTAGTGGCTTCAGCTATGAATGGAGCAGCGACAGCAGCCCCCTCAGGAGACAAACAGATCAGCCCTCCCCACGACCTCACCATGCGACCTACAGGCAGAGCTGCATGCAGCCAATGTGTATTCCCGCATCATATGCTGACCTTGGCAAAGCTGCCAGAGATATTTGCAACAAAAGATTTGTTTTTGGGTTGGTGAAACTTGATGTGAAAACAAAGTCATGCAGGGGATTGGAATTCTCAACATCTGGTTCACCTAATACAGACACTGGTGAAGTTACCGGGACCTTGGAGACCAAATACAAATGGTGTGAGTATGGTCTCACTTTCACAGAAAAATGGAACACTGATAACACTCTGGGAACAGAAATTGCAATTGAAGGCCAGATTTGTCAAGGTTTGAAACTGACATCTGATACCACCTTCTCACCAAACACGAGAAAGAAAAGTGGTAAAATCTAGTCTTTTTACAAGAGGGAGTGTATAAGCCTTGGTTGTGATGTTGACTTTGATTTTGCTGGACCTGCCAGCCGTCTTTGGTTATGAAGCCTGGGTTGCTGGTTACCAGATGACCTTTGACAGTGCCAACGCTGACAAGGAATAATTTTGCAGGAGGCTACAGGACTGGAGATCTCCAGTTACACACTAATGTCAATGATGGGACAGAATTTGGAAGATCAATTTATCAGAAAGTATGTGAAGATCTTGACACTTCAGTAAACCTTGCTTGGACATCAGGTACCAGCTGCAGTCATTTTGGTATTGCAGCTAAATATCAGTTGGATCCCACTGCTTCCATTTCTGCAAAAGTCAACAACTCTAGTTTAATTGGAGTGGGCTCCACTCAGACTCTGAGGCCTGGTGTGAAGCTTACACTGTCTGCTCTGGTAGACAACCAGAGCATTAATGCTGGAGGCCACAAACTTGGGCTTGCCCTGGAGTTGGAGGCTTAATCCAGCTGAAGAAACCTGGTTTCTAGTTGAATTGGTTATCTAGTTACCAATACTGCAGTGGTGCAGTTACCTATACATTATTTAAATAACTGTTAAATGTGCTACCCACCATTAATGAAATAGACCTTTATGAAAACTGTGCAATTATATGCATGTTTGTTTTTATGTTCCTTTAACATCTGATATGATGGTCCCGTTGAATGATCAGTGGATGTTTCAAAATGAGGTTTAAAAAATTTTGTTAAATTAAACCATCATTAGTAATACTTAGGTATCTTCATACATTACAATTTTTTAAAAAAAGATTTATTTTATTTATTTCTCCTCACCCCCTCGTTGTTTGTGCTCACTGTCTGTTTGTCTTCCTTTCAGGAGGCACCGGGAACTGAACCCAGGGTCTCTCACGTGGGAGGGAGGCACCTAATAGCTTAACCATCTCCACTCCCTGCTTTGTTATATCTCTTATTATGTTTTTCTCCCCGCGTCTCTTGTTGTGTCATCTTGTTGTATCAGCTCGCTGCGCCAGTCCATCACATCAGCTCACTGTCTTGCCTGTCTTCTCTCGGAGGCACTGGGAACCCAACCCAGGACCTCCCATGTGGTAAGCAGGAGCTCAATCGCTTGAGCCACATCTGCTTCCCTATGTATTACAAATTATGAATAAAACAAGAATACATTTAAAAAAAGAAATCATAGGAATCAACAAAACTATAAGAAATAGTAATTTATTGAGGTCTCAGAATAAACCGTTAATATATGAAAACAAATTATATTTTATATATAAGCAACAAATAGTTATAAATATGGTTTTAAAATTCTAATTTCAATAGCAGCAAAAATATATAATATATAGGAATAAATGTAACAAGAGAAGATATACAGTTGGCAGACAAGCATATGTAAAGATGTTCAATATCATCAACCATTAGGGAAATGTAAATTAGAACCCCAACGAGAAACTATTACACACCTATTAGAATGAAAAAAAAAAAGCTGCCAAAATGAAGTTCTGGAGAAGATATAAAGCAACTGTAACTCTTATATATTGTTGGTGGGTACATAAACTAGTACAGCCACTTGGGAAAACAGTTTTGTGGTTTCTGACAAAGTTAGATATATACTTAACATACAACCTAGCAATTTCACCCCTATATACTTACCTGTGAGAATTGAAACATGTTCACAGAAAAAAACTGTATGCAAATGTTTATAGTATCTTTATTCATAATCATATGAAGCTGGAAACATCCTCAGCTTCCTCCAACTATTGAATGGATAACTGTGGAACATCCATGCTAAGGAACACTACTCAGCAATATAAAAGAACATAGTACTGATAGAACAACCTGTCTGAATCTCAAGTGAAGAAAGCCAGACTCAAGAGGCTACATACAGTATGATTCCATTTATTTGACATTCTGGAAGAGGCAAAACTACAGGGATAGGAAACACAGACCTTGTTGCCAAGGGTAGGAGTTGAGGGGAAGGGTTCACTACAAAGGAGCATAAGAGAATTTTGGGGATGGGGGATGATTTAATTGTTCTATATCTTGAATATGGTGGTGATTATATGACTGTTTACATTTGATGAAACACATAGAACAATACACCAAAATCGGTAAATTGTCCTGTAAGTAAATTACACCTCAATAAACCTAACCAAAAGATTATATTTCCATATATTAGCAAAAAACAACTTAACATGAAATATTTTTAAAAACTACACATAAAAGAGCTCTCAAGGAATGCTTACACAAATGAATTCCATTATTAAAGAATTTAATATGAAAGCAGGATGAAGAACTTTGAGGCCGTTAAAATAAAGAGGAAAAGAACTCTAGACAGAATGCCCAATTCAACTCCCCAGTATACTGGTGACAACAATGCAAGTGATCCAAAAGTTCTCCCTCCAAAGAAGATGTTTACAATTATCTCTTACTATAGACCCATGCTAAGGGAAGTAAAACTACCTGTAAAGTAAGTGACATTTACTCCACAGAAATCATACAGGAAGTTTTCTCTTTGTATAGTATATACTCCAAAGTAAATATTATGGACAGAGAGTACTGTTGGAGTCTGGCAGTTTTATACCATACTATGGAAATACTACAGCCATGAATATTATTCTTCAGTTATAAGGCAACATATTAACAAGGTGTGATGGTTTGAAGCTGTATGTATCCCAGAAAAGTATGTTCTTAAAGCTAATCCATTCCTGTGGGTATAAACCTATTGTAAGTAGGACCTTTCGATGAGGTTACTTCAGTTAAGGTATAGCCCAGGATGAGTCTTAATCCTCTTACTGGCATCCTTTATAAGGGAATGAAATTCAGACAAAGAGAGAAAGCCACAGAAGCAGGAAGCTGAAAGCAACAAAACCCAAAAGAGAAGGGAGAGACCAGCAGATGCTGCCATGTGCCTTGCCATATAATAGAGGAAGCCAGGATCACCATCAGACAGTTTTTGGGAAGAAAGCATGGCCTTGAAGATGCCTTGATTTGGACATTTTTCTCAGTCTCAAAACTGTAAGCTTGTAAGTTAGTAAATTTCCATTGTTAAAAACCAACCCATTTTTAAGGTATTTGACAGAGATAGTCAAGAAAACGAATAAAATAGCATCTTAGTTTGCCAGACCTGATATATATAACAAATACCACAAACTGGCTAATTTAACAATAGGAATTTATTGGCTCACAGATTGGAGGCCAGAATTCCAAAATCAAGGTATCAGCAGGCCATACTTTTCCCAAAATCTGTCATGTTCTGGTGGTAGCTTGCTGGCACTCAATCTCTGCTTCTGTCCCTGGGTAATATGTCTCTTTCTGTTCCTTCCTCTGGCTTCCAGTTCTGTGTCTATGTTTGTAAACTGGTCTGTACCTCTGGACGTGATGCCCTTTGATTGTATTAAATTAAAAGGTTTTATGTTTACTTGATTAAGTCAAGATCAGGGCTTTGATTTGACCACATCAGTAGGGCATGACTCAGGTGAGAAATCAACCTTGGGGACAGAAAAAGATGGCGTTGGCTTAGGAGGGCGACTGCAAGCAGCTCCCAGATCACGGCAGAGAGTGGACAGGGTGCGGCACGGGTGTCTGCGCTGTGGGTGTGTGGAGTAAGAAGCTTGGGACATCTATCTGGACAGATCGATGGTGTGGACTGAACCATAGAGATTCGTGAGTTGTAAGCCTGCCTGTGGTGCTTAACACAGTCGGCTGACCCCCA
>JAQZBX010059450.1:0-17510 GCA_029593785.1 Cabassous unicinctus
TGATCTCTCAGAAGTGAGAGATTCAGCGCAATGCATACTAATGATTGGAATTGCCCCCAGATAATTTTTTGTTGTTGTTATTAAGTGTGTTTTAAAATACTTGCATTAGTTTGCAAAATAGATGTCCAGAACCTTTCAAGATGATTGAAATTTGAACTTATCATCATTATCTCATCCCACACAAAACCATTTATCTTATCTGGCAGGTGCCAAGCTATTAGAAATGCATAAGTTCTTAAGGAAAAATGCTGACTTGAACTACATGTGTTCTAGGAATTCAGTAAAAGATCAGGAAGCATAAACAATTTAGGAAATTCAGTCTAATCATTGTCTAAGATTAAAGATATCTCTGTATTATAATCTTTATCTATGCAAACTACAGTTATTTTCATTTGAAGTGTATAGAATCAGTTTGTAATGGGAAAAAAAAAATTGTGATGGAAATGACCTAAGAAATAATTCTTCAATTCCAGAAACCTGGAAACATTTGTATTATGTATAAATTACAAATAACTATCCTACTAATATTTTGCTCCACATATTGAAATTTGACCAACCCACCTCTTTCATGTCCTTTCCAAACATGACCTCAAAAGACAAGTCTCAAATGATACTTGGTCCAGAAAGTGACAGTATAAGGTCCCTTTCAACCATTTGCTATTGTCACCTCAGTCCTGCTCCCCTCTTCCTGCATTCTCTAACTCCATTTGATATTTGGCACTCTGCACAGCGGTCTCCCTAGGAATAAATAAATTTAGCAAAACTATCAAGATGCTGGCCATTAACGTTGGGTACACCCATAATGGTGCATAAATGTTCGTGAGTACCCTGCCTCCTTAAATTTGGTTCTGATCCCCTGGTTAGGGGCTGTTTGTCTCATCGCCTGGCCCTAGCATCTGTCTTTGATGAGCTGACCTCCTGTTGCAGTTCTCAATCAAATTATATTTGGGCCCCATGACTAGGCCATCCCTAGTTGGATCAACCTGCACTCCCTTTCAAAGCACAGTGAGTGGAAAGGTGGCTGCAGGAGTTGAAGAACCACAAAAAAAACATACTCCCTTTTGTATTATTTATAGGGTTCTTCATTTAAATGTTTCCTAGAGGGTTGCTTTTCAATCTATAAGGGCTTTTCGATCTCTATTGTGCTGCTATATGCTTTGCAATAAATGACATGACAAAAGCTGTCCTTGGTCATTCAGGGTCCTTAATGGAGCCCAATATTAGCAGCAAGCATACTCATCATTATACATGATAAGAAAGAAAGCATTTCTGTCATTTTTTTTCCTATTCTTTATCACAGATCTAATTCAAAATAATTTAGCATCACGTGTGTGATTGCTCTGATAAATCATGTATCAGAAACACATACCATTTGGATTAAAGTAAAAAAGAAAACAATTTATTACATTAGCCATCCCATTAAATTATTGGAAATGATTACATTTAGACTCTATAGAAAAGATAAATAAGACCCTTCTCGCAACCAGGAATGAGAAAAGAAGGAAATTAACATTTGTTTAGTGAATAAGTTATGCCAGGAAGTAAAAGAAGCACTTCAATTATACATTGTCTCATTAAATTTTTACACAAATTCTGCAGATAGGTGTTATGAACTCCCTGGGTTTTATCCTGTGTGGTAGCCACAGCTTTCCTGCAGTTCAGTGCCACAAGCCAGATAGATATCTGCTAATTGAAGAGATCCTTGTTTTAGAGATGAGAAAATTGAGGTTCAAAGTTGAGAAACCATGGTCAAGGTCTTTCAATTTGTAAGTATTGCTAATATTCACAGTTTGCCTGCTATATGCCAACTAATTTACATAAGCTGCCTCATGAATCTTCACAACATGACCAAGTAGTTTTCATTACTCTTATTTACATATAAAGAAATTGAGGCTCCGAGCAAGCACCTGCCCCGGGTGCACACAGCTAGGGAGCAGCAGAGGTCCCAAACTGGCCCACACAGTCGTAGGCTGGAGGATGAAGGCTTTACCACTGGCCATACTCTCAACCCAAGCCAGAGTGGACAGATGACCCGAGATATGACCAGGCTCTTATGTGACTCCAAGTCCAAGTTGAAGAGCATGAGTCTCAACCTCTTAGTGACGGTGTCTCTGGAGCTAACATGCTTTGATCAACTAATCAAAATGTCTCCTTTTTCTAGGCAGAGGTAATAACTCTCAATTATTTTTGTAATAAACAAAGTCAACTTGAAATTTCCCCTCTCAAAACTTCATTTTAAAATTGAAATTCTTCATAAACATCTTTCTGTCCACGGCTAATAAAAATGGAAAGAAACAAATGAAACACGGGGCTTTCATTTAAAGACTTTATTAAGCATCATGTAGATGATGATCAAACCTTTATTTTAGTTTTATACTAGTCAAAGCCTTTTGATTTGAATGCCAACCAATTAGCTTGGCTCTTAGTTACTAAATTAGCTCCTAAGCAGACCTGACATCCATTAGGCAGAGTGCCTAAGGCCCATGACACTAGGGGTCCACAAAACGTGTTTTAATTCCTATTAAAATCAGAAGAAAAAAATAAAATTCCACAGTGTTGACGATTATTCAGCTTTCTACCAACACAGGCATGACATATACTTTTTAATATGTTTTTTTACAGAGTAAAGGACCTACAAAGGCATAATAAGTACCTCGGGCCCATGAAAGTCATGCAGCAGTCCTGACTCTAAGGGTGATTTTACTTTTTCCAGGTGTGTTGAGGTGAGTCTTCCAGGCAAAGCAATGGATACAGAAGTAGTGCTAACTTTGCTCTGAGCCACTCTAGCAACACTGAGATTAAATATGGCCTGAGTGCCTAAAAGCTGTGCTCGGATCCCAGCTTGCCTGATGTTCCAGCTGCTAGAAACTTGTAAGGTGTCTGTGAGTATCTTTGCAAAGGGATTCTTCTACGAGACCTGAGGAGCCTGGGTAAAATGCCCTCTAATACTGTAATGTTCAATATGGGAGACACAAGCCTCATGACTATTTAAATTTAAGTTAACTAATATTAAGCAGATTTTTAAAATGCAGTTCCTCAATTTGTACCAGCCACATTTCAA
Source organism: Cabassous unicinctus (assembly GCA_029593785.1). Classification (NCBI taxonomy): domain Eukaryota; kingdom Metazoa; phylum Chordata; class Mammalia; order Cingulata; family Chlamyphoridae; genus Cabassous; species Cabassous unicinctus. The sequence continues at coordinate 3,062 of JAQZBX010059450.1, forward strand.
GTGCTCAATAGCTGCTCTATGTGGCTAGTGGCTACTGTATTGGGCAGTGCAGATTGGTGAATATTCCCATCACTGCAGAAAGTTCTATTAGAGTGTTTTGCTAAAAGCTTTCACACCAGCTTTCTTCCCTGCCTCCTCCCAAAGCAATAAAATTAAGGCTTACCACTCCCTCTCAATCAGAAACAGAGTGGGCATCACCATCCTAAAATCCTCAAGATTGAGGAATAAAAAAACATGAGGGGAGAATACAACTATGGACTAAAGTGGATTTATTCTCATTCTAGCAGTGGAAGATGTTGTAACATTGATATAAAGGCAGTGGTCACCAGAGGTTCTGAGAGGAGGGAGAAGGAAAAATAGGTGTAACATGGGGCATTTTTGGGACATTGAAATTGTCCTACATGACATTGCAATGACAGATAGAGGCCATTATACATTTTGTCAAAACCTATAAAATGTGCAGTGCAAAGTATAAGCTATAATGTAAATTATTGACCATGGTTAGTAACAGTGCTTCAATATGTGTTCATCAATTGTACAAATGTACCACACTAATGAAAGATGTTGTTAATGGGGGAAAGTGGGGGAGGGGGACAGTGTGGGTTATATGGGAATCTCCCTATATTTTCAATCTATCATTTATGGAATCTAAAGTTTCTTTTTTAAAAAGTAAAAATAAAAATAATTTTTAAAAAGCAAATAAAAAGGTTGAGTAGACAATTCAATGGTAAATAACAGTCTTTTTAATAAATGATGGTAGGACAACTGGATAATCACAGGCAAAAGAATAAAGTGGGAGCCTTATCTAAAATTATATAAAAAATGAACCAAATGGTATTAAGACTTAAATGTAAGAGCTAAAGTTATTAAGGTCTTGGAATAAAACAATATGCAAAATTAAAAAAAAAATTAAAGCTTATCAATGTACAGAGAATATTGGGGATTTGTTCTTCACTGTAAATGATGTCACTGACATTCAAACCAACAGATACCACTAGATATTTAATATTGCCTTTAAGTAGAATCATAAAGGAAAATAGTATTGTGCCCCCAATATTATTGTAAAACTTTATTGGGCTGATAAAGTAGGAAGGCAAGAGAGAACCTCACAGGACCACAAATGAGGGTACAGAGTCCACCAGGATAGCAGTGCATCCTGCTGGGCTATCTATTGCTTCCATTTCTCAGTGGGCCTCTCAGAACCCCACTCCTTCTTTTCAATCCCTTGGAAAATAGATGGGCCAACACTATTACATCATCACCAGGAGACCCACTTTCTCTCCTCTTCAGATGGCTCACTGTTTTGTCAATCTAACCACCCATTTATTTTTCATAGATGAGGCTGGAATGGGTTTCTACTCTATATTAGTCAGCCAAAGGGGTGCTGATGCAAAATATCAGAAATTGGTTGGTTTTTATAAAGGGTGTTTATTTGGGGTAGAAGCTTACAGTTACTGGGCCATGAAGCATAAATTTCTTCCCTCACCAAAGTCTGTTGCTATGTGTTGGAACAAGGCAGCTGCTGATGTTTGCCAGGGTTCAGGCTTCTTGGGTTCCTCTCTTCCCAGGGCTTTCTCTCTGGGCTTAGTTCCTCTGTTTCCTCCACAAGGTCAGCTGTAGACTATGAGGCTCTCTAGGCCTTGCTTCCCTCCACAAGGCCAGCTGTAAACTCTCAGGCGAACAGCTCGTCTCTATCCCGGGGCCATCTCTCCTTCCTCATGACCAAGCTCTCTTACTTCCCGGGGCTCTAGCACAAGACTCCAACATCAAAACTGCTCCCTCTGTCCGTTGCCTTGACTTTTGTATTTGATTCCCACCCCACCAAGGGGTGGGGCTCAATGCCCTACTGACATGGCCCAGTTAATGCCCTAATCATAACTTAATCATGCCCAGATTAGCAGACCAGTTTACAAGCATAATCCAATATATATTTTTGGAATTCATAATTACATCAAACTGCTAAACAGCTACACTCCACCCTCTGAATTCCAAAAATACATTATTCAAAAAAACTTAAATCAGTGGCAATGCAAGTTCAAAATCATATCACAATCAGTTCAAAGATATACAGTTTATCTTCAGGCAAAATCCCATCTGCTGTAGACCTCTGACACTTACAAAACCATTTAACTGCTCCAAATACACAAATGGAAAGACAATGGATAAACATTTTCATTATCATAAGGAGAAATTGGTATGTTAAACATAAGTCATGGATCCTCGACAATTCAGTAAACCTGCAGGGCATCCTCCATTCGATTTCAAAGTTTGAGAGTCATTCTTAAGATGATGGTTTCTTCTCCTTGGGGCCACATGGGGACCCACCCTTTCCACAGGCTTGCCCAATGGCCATTTTCTTGGTTCCCCCTCATCAAGCATCTGGGTGTCAACCAAGTTCCAGACCTCACCCTCCAAGAGGGTTGGGGTGATTTCCACATCTTACCCAATCTTTGGGTTAGAGTCCTAGCCCCCCTAGGACAGTGAGGTGAAGACAACATTCCCCCTAACCTTTGGCATACAGGTTCAACCCTCTCAGAGCAATGGGTTGACCACCTGGCCTTCTCTAATCCATGGGGGACAGGAGCGCCCTTCTCAGGCCTATGGGGTGCTGACCTTAACTGCCCTAATCTTTAAGGAATGTGCTTCACCCTTCCTGTACCCTGGGGCAGCAAAACTCTTCCTGAACATCGGATGGGAACATCTACCCTCTTCAACTGCTGGGGCAAACTTACCCTCTCTGCACCCTGGGGAGGCAAAACTGTCCCAGAACATTGGGTGGGAACATCCACCCTCTTCAACTGCTGGGGCAAACTCACCCTCTCTGTATATATGGGTGGACTTCCTCTCTTGGCCCAATGTGATGTCTTAATTCCAGATTTCAGCTTCCATGTTTTTCTTCTTAAAGCTGTTTCTCCTTCAATCTGTCCTTTTAGTCCAAGTCTGTTCCTACATGTTGGAGCAAGTCAGCTGCTGATGTTTGCCAGGGTTCAGGCTTCTTGGGTTCCTCTCTTCCCAGGGCTGTGTTTCTCTCCGGGCTTAGCTCCTCTGTTTCCTCCACAAGGTCAGCTGTAGACTATGAGGCTCTCTAGGTCTTGCTTTTCTCCACAAGGCCAGCTGTAGACTCTCAGGCGAATGGCTTGTCTCTATCCCGGGGCCTTCTCTCCTTCCTCATGACCAAGCTCTCTTACTTCCCAGGGCTCTAGCACAAGACTCCAACATCAAAACTACTCCCTCTGTCCATTGCCTTGCCTTTTATATTTGATTCTCACCCCAAGGAGTGGGGCTCAATGCCCTACTGATGTGGCCTAGTTAATGCCCTAATCATAACTTAATCATGCCCAGATTAGCAGACCAGTTTACAAGTATAATCCAATATATATTTTTGGAATTCATAATCACATCAAACTGCCAAACGGCTACATACTCTATGTAGAAAGAAGTTACTCAATCTTACTGTAACTCAGGTTTATCCTTTTCAAAGACAATCGGAATTTACACTGCTAAGAATCTGATCAAGCATAATTCCACATGTTGTTATGCTAAGGCTCTGTTCTGTCTCTTCTTTACATTTTGTTTTATGGGTATGGGGAGTTTTTGCCAAATCTACGTCTTCTTATTAAAAATCTGATTTACTTTTTTTTTAATACCTGTAGAGTTTTAATGTCCACCCCGGCCCCCCAAAAAAAATTTAAAAACCTATAAGAATCACCACTTATTCTGTGTAATCTTCATCAAGTTTTTCATCCTTTCTGAACCCTGTCTTTTCTCATGCATAAAATCAATGTAATTATAGCTACTCCCAAAGGTTTTTATACATGTTTTGATCTGGGGCACTACTCAGAACTCTCCCCTCTATTGGTCTGTCTGGTAGCATATACACAAAGGGATCTGTAGCCAAATGATAAAGTACAAGTACATATTCAAATTAAAAATATTAATTATCCAAATTCCTACAGATACAAGACAGGATTGTGGCAAAACAGCCAGTTAGCCAGCTATTGCCTCTCACTTGCCCCTGTATAATAGCCTCTATTTCACTGCTACTCAAATGGTGTCCCTGGATTTGTACTGTTCAGAAAACTGTTTCTGACCTCTGATCAGGTATATATGAAGTATGTAATTGATATTAAGCTTCTATATGTTGTGTTTGTAATAATGGCTACCTTGGTAATCCCTGGTTACCAAATAAAATTAATGTCCAGCTTGGTTTTGAAGACCAGTTCACTTTGGCTTATTTTGGGGATTCAATCATCAAAGCCTGAAGGAAACTCCACCATGAGCAGGAAATATTTAATATGCAGATAAAATCCAGATGCCATTTCTACTTTGACTCAAGAATAGGATTCAAAACCTACCAAATTGTTTTTCAGGATGAGAATCCTCTTGTGTTTCAAGGTGCTGATCCTAAACACAGCACCTTGGAATGGCTTTTACTACTCCCAAATACTGTATTCTGTGGTTCTACAAATATCCAGAGTCCATTCAGGAAAAAAATGAAAATTTATTCTAGCCATTAAAAATTATATTCTTTTTCTCTGAATTTTGCTTCTTATTATTAATGGACCTTGGGTAAATCATTAAAGCTCTCCTAGACTTAGTTTCCTCATCTGTAAAGTACAATTGAAAAATCTAAGCTTATTATTGCTGGAGGAATTGATTACATACTATTGTAAAGCACCTAGAAAACTTCCTGGGAAATAATTTTTACTCATTACCACTAATTATTGAACAAGATGGCTTAACATTTATCTGTGATTATAAGTTAAGAATATCTCAGAATTATTTTCCAGAATGGGAAGGTAAGATAGAACAGCATTATAACTGGACTATATGAATGGTCTCCTTGGTGTACTAAAGAAGGCACAGTAGAAACATCTATTTCTTCCTACAAATGTGTCAATATGGTCTTCATATATTTTGGGGCTCTACTGTTAGGTGCATTTATATTTATAATTGTTATGTCTTCTTGTTAAATTGACCATCTTTGTCCCTCATAACAGTTTTTTTTAAAGATTTATTTTTATTTTATTTATTTATTTATCCCCACTCCCTCATTGTTTGCATTTGCTGTGTCTATTCATCTTCCTTGTTTCTTTATGAAGCACCGGAAACTGAACCCAGGACCTCTGATGTGGGAGAGAGGCACCTAATCACTTGAGCCACCTCTGTTCCCTGCTTTTGTTTTGTCTCTCATTATGTTCTTCTTCTTGTGTCTCTTGTTGCGTCATCTTGTTGCATAAGCCTGCCGCCCCTGCCTGTCACATTAGCTCGCTGTCTTCTTTAGGAGGCTCCGGAAACCTTCAGTCCCTGCTTTATTGTGTCTGTCATTATGTTTTTCTTCTTGTGTTTCTTGTTACATCAATTTGCCATGCCTGCTCATCACACCAGCTCACTGTCTTCTTTAGGAGGCACTGGGAACCAAACCAGGGACCTCCCATGTGGTAGGTGGGAACTCAATCACTTGAGCCACATCTGCTTCCCATCGTAGCAATTTTTGACTTAAAGTATATTTTAGCTGATATTAGTATAGCTACCCCAAATTTGGTTAATACTTGTATTATATATTTGCTTCCATCCTTTCACTTTCATCCTACTTATGTCTTTGAATTTGAGGTGAATCTCTTGTAAACAGCATATAGTTGGGTCATGCTTTTTTATCTGTTTTGATCATCTTTGCCTTTTGACTGGAGAATTTAAACCATTTACATTTAAAGTAACTTATTGATGGAAAAGTTTTGGTCATGGTTGATGGTGTTGGTAGTATGACATTGTGAACATAAGAACAGCAATGAATTATGTATTTGAATGTGGCTAAAAGGAGGAATTATAAGCTCCATATATGTTACCAGAATAAAAACAGATAAAACAAAACACTTAGGATTTTAAAACATAAATTGTGAACCCTAATGTAAACAATGGACTATAGTTAGTAGTACAATATTTTAAAAAGGTTCATTCATGAATTGTAGCAAATATACTATACTAATGTAAGGTGTTAATAATAGGTGTTAAAAATTGGTTGGTCTACGTGATCTCTGTATTTTACACATAATTTTTGTGTAAACCTACAATTTCTCTGATTAAAAAAAGAAACAGAGAAGGCACAGTAAGGCAAGCTACTTGTAAGAAGTAGCAGCATGAGCTGAATAAGTGGGTTAACTAGCCCTTATGAGTTCACCATCATCATTTGCAAAATTAGGGAGCTTATCTCCCTAGTCTGTTTATCTCTAAAACTCAAATTCTAAGTTAGCTTTTGCAGCAAAAGTAGTAATGCAAACCAAATAATCCACATGCCTCCCACATTTCTTTACTTTCTTGCATTTATGTGGATCTGTGTGACTGTTCTGGTCAATATGCTGTGAGCGCAGGTGGGCCAAAGCACTGAAGAGCAGATGTGAGTTTTCTTCCCATTCATAGAAAGCAAAGAGACCAAATGTTGAGATGGCTAAGCTGTAAGATTAAAGGAGACCAGACCACTGAGTCACCACCTGGAAAACAAGGATGCTGAAAAGTTACTGGACCTAGAGCCATCTTTAAACTTTAGGTGTTAAACCACTGTGATTCTGTGATTACTTAGCACTGAAGCATAATCTTCCTAATCTGTCTGCTATATAATTAAATCATCGAGATGAAACGGCTGTTAAAATCATAAGTAAAATGGGAAAATGCACTTGGCCAAATGTACAACCTGATAAAACTCCTAAGTTTTAGAATCATCCAGATCTTTTAAAGTTTATTTTATTTATTCATCACAATACACAGCTTTATGTTCTATGTAAAAGATTATAAACTCTCACAAAAAAATTCTCTTGAGATTTCCTAAACATCAAAAAGATCTTTAAACAACATTTTGAAAAGTTAACTGCAAATTAATTTTCAGCACACAGCACTTAACTTCTCCTTTAAAAAGTGAGTTTTAATCTTAAATGTAAAAGTGCTGACAAAATGCATTTTAGAATATTATAACAACATAAATTAAAAACAAATGCAGGTTGTTAATGGGAACATAAGATTCGAGTAAAAATCGGCACACAAATGCATTTTAAAGGGTTATATATCTTGTACTTTGGAAAGTCTAACTCCACCTATTTTTTTTCAACTTTGACATATCAGTTCACAATCAAAATATATTTCAATTTCAGAGATACTTTAAAGGTGCTTTCTCTTGTGAAAATTCCATTGATGACTTTACTGTTTATGCCTGTTGTTTCTTAATTTTTAAAATGTAAATACTATTGCTTTAGAAAAGCATGATCCTTTTAGTGAATTAAATATCATATTGACAGTATGTATTTTTCAGAAGTAGGTCACAAAGAGCAGGCCAGTTTTATTCAAGATGTCAAGTCCCAGATGGTGGAATCTCAGTTCTATTACAAAGCAACATTTTAGAAAACAGAAAACACCCTGAACAAGGTGGGGAAAGGTATTTTGGTATAGAAACAAGTAATACCTGATAATATTCAAGCTGCCTAACCACATTTAATAATCTATTTTATAGACTACACTTTATTGAAAATCTCCATTTGAAGCAAATGGGCCCTTTGTTCCTTTTCTATGCTATTTGATTGGTGTTACCTGATTCCCTACCTGCTCCTGGGGATGTCTTAAAGACTATTAGATAATAGACAGAAGGAACACCATATGTTAACAGTTTAAGAGAAAATTAAAAACAGGGATCTACAATTTGTAAACTATTATCGGTAAAGAAGAGAAGAGGCAGCATAGGGGAAGAGCAAGATTAGAGCAAAAGTAAGGAGAGAAAAAGAGCAATGTGAGGAGGGCAGGGTAAATAATGAAGCTTAAATAGCCTCATTCCCTTATAAAAGTGAAAGAGCTGAGTCAGATCCTAGAGCGGGTGTTCTTATCCTGACAAGACCTTAGGGACCTCTGTGGGAGATTAAAATTAAATTAAAACCTTCATATTTGAAAGTAAAATGCTTAACACATATGTACATTTTTCTAGAGAGGAGAAGATAGCTTTAATCAGATTTTTCCCAAAGTTTAATAAGATTCATTGAATTCAAACTGGGCAGGTTGTTACAGTATGGCACCAGGCTTCAACAAGCTCAAATTGAGCAGAACAATTGTAGCCATCTTCTCTGAAAAGGCTGGATTATCCAGATCCAGTAGGGATCATGAAGGGCCAGCTGTACTGATGAAGGGTAGGTGAGCTGCTCCACCCCCATCTCCACCCGATGAAATCCCAGCTGTCCATCAAGGCCCAAATCAAACAGCTCTTGTCTTCACAAACTCCCTCTAAGAGTGGGAGTAAGGCACATGCAAAGAAAAAAAATCAAATCAAAATAGACATAATAATTATGAATTTTCCAAAAAAGGATGAGTTAACTCTATATTTATTGACCTGGAGAGGTGTTCATGATGTATTATCATGTGAATAGAACATGTTTAAGGTTTAAATTTAATTTTTAAGGTTATGTATTCTGTGCTTTGCCAATAACTTATTGGTCATATTTGTATATTACAATCTTATATTGAAAGCAAACTTGATGATATGAATATGCATGGAATTATTTCAGCAATAACCACAATAGATATAATTTTTGTCAAACATGTCCTCTTGACTTTTGTTCATTCTGGATCTCAGAGAAGACTTTGAAAAATTCCATTTAAAAGCATTTAAAATCCAAATGAAAAAGATGGATTTTTAGGAAAATATAAATTACTGCAGTTGATCCCAAAAGATAAAGAAAACAAATAGGTTGGTTACTATGAAAGAAATTGAGCCCCAAAATCAGGATGGGCTAAATGCTCAGAAGTCACAAAGGTTATCAGAAATGGCAAGATGACATTCATGTAAAGAGATATAAGTAACCAAAGATAAGCAGTCATTACCATTTGAGATTTTTTTTTTTAGTTGTGAGATGGTCATTGATGTGGAGAAAGGCATTTATAAACCTAAGGATGTGTTTAGATGGAAAGGCAGCAAAGAGAAGTTGTACCCTCACTCCTCTTAACCATCTATGCCAACTCTCCTAGTTTGGCTGAAGAAAGTTTCTAACAAGCTGGCAGCCCCATTCTGCAAAAGGAGCCCTAGGCAGCCCCTTCATAGTCTTGGAGATATTCTCTACTATGTGATATCTCATTTTTGATAGGTACAAGGATGGATAACTGACCAAAGAAGAGTCAGCATATAATTTGGTCAATCATCTATGAAATATTATCATCTAACCACAAACCTTTGGAACTTTTACTAAGAGCAAATGGAAGACCAATTAGTTGCTTGATGGGTCCTAGATGCTGCAGAAGATAAAAGAAGCTGATTCCTATTAATAGTTGTATCATATTAATGGTGTAGAAATATAAGAGATTAATACATTCATTTTCTAGGGAGCAATACGGTAATCCATTCAGAGTGGCTTTGGACTTTAATAGCCGTCAATAGCCATCTTCCAATAGCTTGGGTAGAGTAGGATTCCTGTTGCTGTTTTTGTTGTTTTTTATGGGACCAGGGGATTGGCTTTCCTTACAAGGTCAAACAGCATGGCTGGAATTCATATCTTTCTCTTTTCCACTTAAATCCTGACAGTAAATTTCCCACCAGTTAGTTGAGAAAGTTACTGTTCTGTTTTCTAGCCTAAGATACAAACTATCCTCAGAAAACATTATGAATTTCTGAACTGGTAGCATAAATGGAGTCTTGATTTACCACTTCAGAAAGATTAAAGAAACTGGTCTTTTTCTAAGACTGGGAAGACTGAGTGGAAATTTATTAATGATATTCAAGAATATGATGGATTCTAATGCAGGTGGTACTGACCAGCTGTTCTCCAACTCTGCTGAGAGCAGAACAAAGGGAAATGGTGTTAAACTGCAAAATTAGGGATCTTGTCAATTTAATAAATCACCCAATCCTCATTCTCTCATCTCCCACTCCCTGTCCCAGTTGCTAACCTTTTCTAGCCAAGCATTCATTACTAGGCAGTTCATTTTCAATTCCATTTATTCCTAAATAAGAGGACCTCGGCAGCCCTGCTCTTTGATTTATGGAAATACAGTGTGCTGCAATAGTCCTTCTCAAATCTGCTGCTATGATGAAGCATTGCTTGTCAGAAGCACTATGCTGAGCAGCAGAATGAGGACAAATGCTGACACACTTTTCAATTCCAATCACAGTGAGCCTCTGATGCCAAACAACGTTGAGGCATGCAATTTCTCAACACTATTTTGTCTATTTCCCTCTAAGCAGCATGGTCGTGAGACACTTTGCTATCAGTTCTAGGGCAGCCCTGAGATCCCAGGGTTCTGATTATTACAAAGAGGAATTTGATTCTTTAAATGAGCTTAATGAAAGTACACAGGCTTAGCAGAGTGTGGGGGCCAAGAAACAAGTGGAGGAGACACTGAGGGAATCTGACCATGGAGGATAGATAGGGCTTAGCAGGGATGACAGCATGGACATTAGTTAAGACTTGTCACTGACATCAAGTAGAAATGTGCCAAGGATTTAAAACGCACCTCTCCAATATTTGTTCTCAAGATATCCAAAAAGCAGACTTCTTTTAAGTTTGAGAGTGATGTCTGTTGGTATAACCAAAGTAACCAAGCATGAAATATCAGTGTTTTTCCACCCAAAGACACCTAATAGCAGAGTGGGAACTTACCAGTGCACTGGAAATTTAAAAAAAAAGAGGGGTGGTGTTTAATGCAGAAAGAAAACTGCATGGCTTATTCTATTAACTGAAGAAGAGGGACAAATTCTTACCCAATCCATAATGACACCACACCACATCAAATTATATAGTGAGAAGCTATTTCCAATCTATGAGGCTTTTGATTTCCTCACTGTGATTGTTCCCAAGGGAAAAAAAAACAGTGCTCAATGAAGAGATATCAATCTTCCAGTGGCCATAATATCGAATAACTACCCACACATTCCTCAGAATGACAAAATATGTTTGTGTCATGTTACAAACACCATCAGCATCTTGGTACCACCCAATTCATTTGGCTTTGATTTACCATTTTCCTAAATTGTTGAAAGCAAAACAGTCATATGGATTTATGGCTGTGCCACTGCTATTTGCAGTAAATCAGCGCATCTCTGAAAGGCACACACAAAGAAAATAACAGAGTCGATGTGAGGGGCAACCTTTCTTTACAAGACTTAAATTCTACTGGACCCACAATGTTGCAAACATAGGGGTTTAAGATTGATTTTTTGAGTATGAGAGCATCAGGATGAAAAGAAAACCAGGAGAAAGACTTAAACTCATCTTTCTCTCATTATTTATAATTATTTTATTTAAAATGAGTAAGCAATTTAAAATTTGTTTTTATTATTTAAACCCTACTAGTCATTCCTTTCAGGTTATATATAATATATAGAAGATATATTTTAAAGGAGATTTTTAGTAGAGGATGGGGTAAAACTGATTTAAAAAGTTAAAGCAACGAAGTAATAAGTGAGATTCCACAAAACACAAATATCTCACTCTTTTTCATCATAGGCATCACTTATTGCCTACTATAGGAAATGCTAGTAGGAGAACAAAAACATATGAAAGACCTTCTTTGACCTCTAAGTTCTGAAATTCAATTGGGAGATCAGCTGGACTCATATCCGAGAATTAAGTCGTGTGCCCAGTCCAAGAGCTGATCAGTGTCTGCACACTGAATGCCCCGCCTCACTCTGAAACTGCTAGAGAGCATTGGTGGAAAATTCTGGTTAAACTTTCCCATATTTTTAAATCACCAGATAAATGTTTCAGGACTTATATAAGAAAAGCCCATGTTTTCTGGGCCATGCAACTGACATTGGCTTCAAGAGCTCATAAATTATTCCTCAGAGCCTTTAAGGGTGACAGGTTGTAAATTTGCTTACTTTGTCCTACACTTCCCTCCAGCCTCACAGCAACTTTTTCAATTTGGCAAATCATCTTTCACCAGCCATTAGAGTTGACAGGTAGGCAAAGGGGGTTGAAGAGCACTGGCAGCCTAATTATCCCAATGACCAAAATGCTGAGACTCTGGAGTCTGATAAGGAAGAATATAAATGCAAGACATTCTCCTTGCTTATGTGGGGAAATGTCATTATATCCTCTAGAAGTATACTTAATGAGATAGTTTAAATACTTTGGAAAGAAAGGGGCTTGATTACTACAACAGTTGACATAGTTAAGAGCGCATTTATTGTGGTTTTATGTATCGAAAATGCACTTTCCATGCATAAAAATGGAAATTTGCTGGCTGGTAAACTCTTTTTAAAGGAAGAGTCTATCATATACTTAAATCCCTTTGAGGACACTGGAGAGTTCCATGTGATAACTATTATAATTATAGGCATTTGTCAAGATGGTTTAAAACACTCTTATCAAAAAAGCTTGATTATAACAGTGGGCTGATGTGGTTAGAAGCTCTATCATAATGATTGTGTATAAGAGCCTAAAAGTGGTACATTTGTGAAATGGAAGAATGGCTTTTGTGTTAAATGCTAAAATTCTATAAAAGCTCCATTTGTGATTTAAGCACCCCAGGGAAGGAAGACAGGGAGAGCTTAGACATGGGCTTTGAGGCTCAGGATGAATCCTTATTCTTAGGGTCTCACAGAAGTAATAATACATTGTGGCTTTAGAAAAGGCAGTAACCAAGCTTGACATTGTTCCCAACTGCTGACACCACTGATTTGGAGCTGTTTGAGATTAGCTCTTCATATCTAGACATTATTTCCATCACAACGTGGGGCATTAATGAGATGCTATTAATTATGTTTTAAATAGCATCACATTTATTTTCACCTTCAGTGATTCAGTAAACCAAATGAGTTTCTAGGCCAAGTTTTAACTTCAGTGGTTGCAATCACTCCAAGTGCTTCCCGTATCTACTTGAATTCTGTTCCAAATCACAATTAAAAACCCAATAGAAACTATGGAAAGTGTCATAGAATAGATGTGCTAGAAGTAAATTAAACCAGTGCCCATTTCATTTGACTTCCAAATGCTTCCTTAAGTAAAGAAGAAAGAGCAGGAAAACAATAGAAACATATAGATCTTTCATGATGTACTTAGGTACCAAAAAAATAAAAAGCATAATGCTATTTGATATTTACAGCAAATCTTTAGAAAGAAATAATGATTTTAACAGGCAAACAAACACATACTTTTAGGTCATATAGAACGATGGTTCTTTTGCTAAAAAGCATTGGAAGCTACTCAGAGAGCTGTAGCTTATATTTTCAGAAGCAGAAGGAAGTAAATAATTGAAAGAGTATGATATCACTTCAGGAAACACCCAAGTTCAACTTAATGAGAGGCTACATCACTGCTCCAGATCCACTTCTTACCCAGAGGGGAAGTGCTACAGAGACAAATCATTGCACTGTCAGCCATTCTCTAGCAACTGTATTTTCAAACTTCATCAACCGTTAAACTGTGATTGAAGATGTTTCATGTCATGTTGCCTGGAAAAGTAAGTCATTACTAAAGAAGTCTTAGGTTTGAAAGTCCCAGAAGATGGGTAAAAAATTTCTTCTTCCGGCTTCATGGAGAATGCTTGCTTTTAAAAATAGCTCTCAAACCATTTCTTCAGCAATTTTGTTACATAATGCTATCTTATTTTACCTTATTATGTCATTACATTTTATTATTATTTCATCTGTATCATTATTATTTATGTTTCTAACTTGTTCCTAACACTAATGTTTTGCAAAATTTCCACAGAGCACATGTAGTAAAATATACACTTATACCACATACTGGAGTAAGTAGAGGAGGTTGCTTGGGTTGCCCTGAGAGATGAGGGCATCTTTAGCTCAGCTAAGCATCAAATGAGCTCTGCACTAGCCTATGAGTTCACTGAAGGCAGGGTTTTCATCTTCATGTCCACAGCACCTACAGCAGTGCCCACAGTCAGTATGATAAAGAAAAAGCAATTTCCTTAAGATGGACTATGAGTTCTTCATAGTCCTTGCTCTAGACCAAGTTTTACATCTGGATGCTTTTATCTCCAGCACTTGTCCCAGCACCTGTACCTAAGCCTGGGCTCTGGAGTATTTGCATGTAAGTTTATATCATAGTCTTGCACCTATTAACTTGGTACATGGTAAACATTCGATTAATAATTCTGAATAAGTTTATCTTCAGCAGAGCAATGCCAGGATGTTGCTGTCACAAGCAAAACCTCCACAGTCCTTTCATTTACACAGCCAGAGACCTGAGTTAACCTGGACCCTTCCTTCTTGTGGCCCCAAATCCAGTCAAACATCAAATCCTGCAGTTTTAACTCCTAAATTTCTCCCCAATGCATCCATTTCTCTCCATTTCCAGGGTCACCAAACCACTTCAGGTTCCCATTATCTCTCACTTAGGAAATTCCCATACCCTCCTAATCTCTGTCAAAACATCCACCCACTTTTCTCCACACTGCAGCTTAAAAGAGTTTTCAAAAATGCAAATATCACAATCTTGCCTAAAACCTGTCAGTGGCTGCTCAA
>JAQZBX010059451.1:0-17518 GCA_029593785.1 Cabassous unicinctus
TTTTTTTTTTTTTTTTTTGAGGTTAATTTCTCACCCATTATATTTGGCTACCCTGTTTAATTTAGAGTTGACTAGAAATGAATAGGTTTAAAAAAAATCGCCCATACTATGAAATCTTTAATTTTTAAAAGTATTATTTTGACAGTCTACCATTAGTCATTTAAGAATTTGACTTACATTATGATTTAGTGACTATTCTCCCTTATTTTATGAAAAGACACAAACATATAAAGCATTTTGCTTTCAAGGCAAAAGACAGAGCAGCTGTATATTTAGAGGAAGAAGGCAAAGATGAAGTGTCAGATCATAAGGTCCAGTTTAACCTCTTAGAGAGCTACCAGAGCTAATTGCAGCAGAATTCTTTTAAAAGATGAATGTGACCCAGGATACAAAAGAATTCATTTCAACTTACTAAAGAAAATGAGACCAGCCAGATTGATTCTGTAATTTGAATTTAATATGAATAAATTGAACTAATGAAAAAAATAAAAAAATAAAAATTCATACTGAGGAGCTCCAGGAGGTGCTGATAGAAAGCTCTACAGGAGCAGGTTGGAATCTGAAGGCAAATGGCACTTTTGCTCGGATCAGCAGAGGTTGTTTATTCCCCTCAAATCACTACCACATTGGCTAAGGCTCCAACGCTCCCCACCTGCTTCTCTACAGGCGGAAAAGTTTCCTAAAGTTAGGAGCTGTCCTATTCAAGGACCGTGTGGGGACTGCTGGAGCCCCAAGTAGTGAAGCAAAGCCACATTCCCAGTGCACTCCTGTGAGGCAGAAAGCCGACCCACTGCTTCTCCACAGTGATTCCTTACAGTAGAAAGCAAAGTGGAGAACACAGGTCTGAAATCTGTGCAGGAAGAAAAGTCTTCACAGCAGTGTGAGGGCCATTCTGAGGCCTGGGGTGGGGAAAGAGGCAGATGATATATGAACTAATCTACTCCTTTATTCCTGAAATAAGCCATAAAACATACCATACTTTCTGCATCTACCCTCCCCCTGACTGCTTAATTCAAGGAAAGGCTGTGGGAATTTTCTGCTGTTCACCATTTTCAGCACAATCTCATTCACTCTGGGTTTCCTAGAGTTCTGGTCTTGATCTTCTTCTTAACCAGTTCACTGGGCCATTGCATTTCCCCCCCATTATCTCCAGTGTCCCCTGTATTGCTGTTGCTTCCTGTATAAAGCAGGATATTAAGGAAGCAGGATATTATGTGTCCTATGCTTCATTTGTTACAATTCCACATTTATACTTTTCATTTTGTAAGCCTTGAGTTTCCTCAGCTAACTTTCTTCACCACTGCCAGTAGATGGAATTCCTAATTAGATCCTAATTAGTGGCTGCTTGTAGAAGGAATTCTGGGCAGATAGAAGGCAGGAAAGAGCTACTTACTGGAGGAAATTAATTCTACACAATAAAGCCATTTGGAAGAAACTTTATCTAAAAGTTTGGAGGCTGAAGAACATACAGAAAAAAAAAAATCCTTAACTGTATCTAGTAATCATAAAAAAAATCAGGCACCAAACTAAGTTTATCATCTTCCTTCCCCAAATCAGCTCTTCTGGGCTCTTGATCCTGGAAAATGGTAATGGAGCCTCCTGATCAGCTAGTCTTAAACAGGGTTGCAACTAGGGTAAGGCAGGCGAGCCGCCTAGAGTGCCAAATTTAAGGAAGTCCCTCTCCGAGTCGACCTTTGTCTTCAAACCCCGCATCTAGTCAATTGCCAGCTTCAGTCCAATCTCCCTCTACAGCGCCTCTCTGAGCTGCTGCGTGGCGGGTATTTGGCATGCCCGGCTAATATGAAGGATCAGGGCCGGGGGGAACAGCTTCTTTCTAGCCTCACTGTGGCCGTTCTAGTGGAAGCCTAATCATTTGTGACCTGGTTGATGTTTCAGTGATCTGTTGTATACTTTTAATCTCCCATATCTTGCACCCTCATTGTGTTTCTGTCACTCCCTACCTAAAGACTAAAGCCCAAACTTCTTGGCACTGGCTTTCCAGTTTCTCCCTGAATGGCCTCAACCCACCTTCCCAGCCTTACCTGAACTACCATTCCCACCTTAAACACCTTACAACCCAGTTCAGCTTATAACTCACCATTCTCTTCATATACCATGCACTTCCATGCCTTAGTATCTTAGCTCATGTTCTTTCTTCATTCTGGGATGAACCTTCTCCACCTGGCAAAAGCCAGATCAGGATCCAGTCCAAAGACCCCCTGAGAATCCTTCTCTCTTATCATTCTGGCTTTTATTTAGCTAGCATTTGCACATAGCCACCTCCTTCTTCCTACAACACCAAAACAGGAAGATTTCTTGGCTGTTGGCACAGTGTCAAGTTGCCTTTGTATCCCACACACCACTTTGCACAGAAGGACAACTCTATAAATGTTTATTAAACTCAGGTATAGAACTGGTGGCTTTTTATAAGTAATTATTGCTTTTTTTTTCTCCCACTACTTTTATTTCTCCCACTGCTGCTATCTTCATTCACTTCTACCTCTGCGTCTTTGACTTTTGACTCTAACAGTGGAATAAAATATACAATTGGAATTTTGCAAAATGCAGTAAGTAATCATTAGGAGACTTAGGTTGATGGGGGCAAGACAGTCATCTCTCATTCACAACCCCATTCTTAGAGCTTGGCACAGTAGGTGCTCAATAAGTAAGTACCAAACAAGTGAGTTCATAGCAATTATGATCATTTTATGCCAGAGTTGTGTTGCATTTTATTTTTAAAAGTTTACATAAGGATTCATATAACTTTCAAAATTTTTAGCCATTTAAATTATCTGCATCAACCCTGCAGAGTAAAATATAAAGAGCGTTTCTTTCCCAGTTTTACTTCTCTTCAGTTATTTCCATTAATAACCTAAAGAAGCAGTACACCAGGCTGTGGTTGGATCATGTGGCCCTGAAGACAAGAGTGAAGTGAGAATCTGGGCTCAGCCTTCCTGGCACGTCACATGTCATCAGTGACTTTGTCTCTTAAGGCCTTTGCTTTCCTATAAGACCATGAGAAGAGAGGGAGAACTTTCTATATTTAGTAACATTTATTTATGCATTCAGTATCAAGTACATAAGTGCAAATATCCAGAGTCCATAATTAAGTCCATTAGGAACTACAGAGAAAGTAATACAAATTGTAATAAAGTTAACATGCTGGTAGTTTTTAGTTACCATACATGTAAATCAGCCCATCAATCCCAGATGACAAAAGTACTGCGTATTTGTTTTGGGTTTATTCCTTTATTTAATTATTTATTTGAAGTTATACAAAACTGATTGTTACCATAAGTACGGTCGACTGTACGTTGTGTGTGTTGGAAAAACACTAAAACATCAGCCTACAATTCTATATATTGTTATTAAAGATTACTCCCACCAGCAACCCGGGGACATATAAGCAGTTTCCACTATTGCATCAGTGCACTGGGCAGAAGAGGCCTAGCCACAGGGAGCATTAGAAGCTACAGAAGCATTGCAGAGAGGAGAAGAACACTGGTGAAGGGAAGATAACTTGGGCTCTCACCATCATGCACTTTTTTTTTAGCAACACGAAATAAAAACCACATCTAATACACTTTTATCTATACTTTAGTGTTTGACACAAGTAACTCAAATATCCTAAGAGTACAGTAACAGCCTAAAAACAGCTGTCTTAAAGTGTGTCTCTAAGATTATGGTACTGGGGAAGAAACAATCAATTTGCAGTAACGTGTAAGAACAGAGCTGTTACCACTTCCACATTCCTGTTGTGTCCAGTTTCTGGTGGGATATCGATTTACTCAGCGTGCCTTTTAGCGCCTGGGATTTTAGCCTGAATCCTAAAAAGACATAATAGCGAAAGACAATAAATTACAAGTGTTATTAATGAAATCATTTTGTGTTCATTATGTTTTGTTGCTTTAATTGGCTAAGTGACCAAAAAGCTTCATATTCCAGAAGGTATTATAGTTTTTATGTTTGTTAAACATTCCTCTTATACTCAATAAGAAGAAAGTGTAAATTGGATAATGAATGACTCAAGAAAGTCACATTCCTTAGATTATAGCTTTTCAGACAGATAAGCATGTTAACTTATTTTAGGACTGAAGGGGCTGTGATATGTAGTTCACCACCCAAGCTAGGACATAGAAAGAGGGTGCAATTATTAATATGCCAGGATGATGGGCATAAGCAAGGATGGCCCCATGTAAAGGAGTCTCCAGTCACCCAAGGCATAGTGAAAGTCCCCAGAATTGGAATCAAGGACCCTGCGTCCTAGTTCTAGCTCTGCTAACTAGTTGTGTGACAGGAGGTCAGCTAATGAGCCTTTCTGGTCCTAGAGCACTCAGCTTTAAAATGTCGGTATAGAATAGATATCTCCAAGGGCTCTAACTTTCCACGATTCTACCAGAATGGCAACATTATTTTAGGACAGGTTTATACCAGAAGCAATTTGTTGTGTCAATTCAAAGCTTTATGAGCTCATCGTGATTTTGATTGATACCTTACTCTGTGCCAGGCACCCTTCCAAGTGCTGGAATTGAATGGTGGACAAAAGGGAGAAGGTGCCTGCTCTCATAAGCTTTCATTCTAGTACCAGTCAAGGAGCCAGAAATAAGTAGACAGACAAGAGAAGTTCAGATGATGATAAATGCTATAAAACAAAACAAAACCAAGGTGGTGTGATAGGCAGGAGTGGGCAGTGGGGTGAGGTGGACTGGTCTCTACTTTAGATAGAATGATCTGAGAAATGGGTGCCTGATGAACAGGAAGGGACCATTGGGGAAAAATCTGGGTGTGAAGTGTTTTGGAGAGAGGGTCCAGGGAATGCAAAGGTCCTAAATTGGGGACAGGCTTAGGGAGTGAGGGGAGTAGAGGCCAGTGTGCTTGGAGCATAGGGAGGGGAGGTCCAAGAGGCAGGCAGTAACCAGATGATGTCAGAACTTGTGGGCCATGGTAGAAAGCTTAGATTCTGTTTCGTGTGATGGGAGCCAGTGATGAATTTTAGGCAGAGGAGTGATGGGATCTGATTCATATTTTTATTTTTTATTTATTTTTTTTTATTCATATTTTAAGACGATTACTATGGCTGTTGTGCAAAAAAAGTGGGGAAATGGGAGTGGGAATGGGAGTCATAAAGGAGGGAGGGATACCCGCAGCAGTCCAGGGCCCAGATGGCAATGGCCTGGATTATATGGTAGAAATGGAAATGGAGAGAAGTGAACAGACTAGGATCTATTTTGGTAATGCCATTTACGGAGATGGTGATGACTAAAAGAAAAACAGGTTCTGGGGCAAGAATGCAAGATCTGTCTGGTCATCCTGAATTTGAAAATCTATGAGATATTCAAGAAAAAAATATTAGATAAGCAGATGGACAGCCCTGGTGCTCAGGAATGGAGGACGGGACTAGAGACACAAGTTTCAAAGCCCTTAACATAGAGATACCCTTTGAAGACACAGGACTGGATGAGAGGTGGATCAGAGGATGAAGATCCAGGAGAGGACTCTGGGAGAAAGCAACCGAGGCTTGAGCAATGTCCTTGTAGCCAAGAAGAGTGTGTAATAAAGGCAGTAGTAATGGAGTGGCATGAGGATGGTGAGGTGACTGGAGGGTTTGGCTCTGTGGAGGTCACTGGTGACCTTGAGAAGAGCAACTTACATGTCCAGGGTGAAGGCCTGATTGGATTGAGTTGTGGAGAGAATGGGGAGGGAGAAAATAGAGATAGCAGTGGCAGAGAGTTCTTCTGAGAATTTTTGCTAAGAGTGGCAAAGAAATGGAATGCAAGCTGGAAGGGGACATGGAGTCAAAGCTTTTTTGTTAATGCTGTTGTTTTCCACCAACATTGGAGATATTATGATTACGGAAATCAGCAAATGGAGGGAAAAACTGATAATGCAGCAGAGAGAGTGTGAAACATTCTAATAGAGATATCGAAAGTCTATATATTGCTTTTCAAAAGTTTGACATATATTTTTTAGTTTTAAAAATCTTAGAATATTGCAGCAGACTTGTTGTTAAGTACTTCTACTTTCCTCCCAGCGCAGAAGCCCTGTGATGGTGGTCAACTAACTTCTACTTGAATATTGAATGTCAGGGAGCTCATCACTGCTTCAAGGGGCAATTGATTCCATTGTTGAACAACTCTGATTGCTACTGACTTTCCTCATATTTCATTAAATCTCAGAACTGCTGGAATTTCCACTTACTGCCCATTAGAGAAAAGTAGAAAGCCTACTCTTTTTGTAATGTTAGACCTCCAAACATTTGGGGATAGCTGTTGTGTTCTTTTAAAGTTATCTCTTTTCCAGGATAATCACCCCCAGTGAAGTTTAGTCTTCACTGCCCATTTCTGTCAGACTTTCAGTACCCCAAGACCCTGGTCTTCTTTCTCTGGCATTATTCCAGTGTACTAATGCATCTCTTAGAATATCCAAACCTGGACTCAAACACAGATATGGAATGACTAACATGGAATACAAGATGATATGGCTTCCTCCAATTTAGACTTTATACTTCTATTAATAACTTCTAAACTTGCATTGATTTTTAAAAAGATGCCTCAGCCCATCATTGACTCATATTTGGCTGTGATCAATTAACAAAATTAAAAACCCCCAGGTACTTTACATAGGCTATTGTTACATCGTCTCCCCTCCCCTTACCCATCCTATTTTGTAAAGTTGGCTTTTTTAAAAACCTAAATGTAGGACTTTACTTTCCCTGCTAATTTCATTTTATTGATTTCAGTTCAGCATTATATCTTGCTCAAGATCACTCAATTCATTTTGACTCCTGAGCTTGCCATCTTCTGAATTTGCTTTTGCTCCAAGCTGTGTGTCACCTAGAAATTTGCTTAGTATATTTGGCTTTGTCTTCACATAGTTATGTGAAGTAGTGGTGTTAAAATTAATGGGGTCAAAGGCAAGGGCCCTGTGTCACATTACTATACCCCGCCCAGACAGATCTTGTATAGTTAATGAACATCCTTAGGATCTACTTTTTTAACCTTCTAGAACTCTATCTAATTATATTATTATATGGACCATAATCACCATTTTATCCACAAGGACATCAGGAAAACATGTTGAGTACCCCACTGAAATCAGAATATTCACTTGCTAGAGAGCAGTCCATTTGATTCTCTGGTTTACTGAACATATTAAACCATGGTGTTCTCAGTATTTACCTATATGTTTACAAATTCATACTAGGATTTTGCTTGAAATTAGGCATCCAATTTTTCAAAATTTAACTTCTAGAATCGACTTTTCCCTCTCATTTTAAAAATAGGACAGCTCTTTTCCACTTCAGTTTTCAGGGCTTTACTACATTCTCTGAGATATATCAAAGATCATTAAGAGAGTTTCAAGGTAAAATCTAAGGCTATTTAATCTTCTAAGAATATAACTTACCTAGACCTAGGATTTTGAATTTACTTAAGGCAGATTTCTTCTTAGATTTTCATTTATTTAAAGCTTTAGTTCCCTCTACAATATTTATTTTGCCTTTTCTAATTGAAGCCCTTTTTCCTTATTTTTAAAACCCTAAGAAATAAATAAGGCAGTGTTAGTACCCCTATTTTATACTTAGGAAATTGAGACACCTGGACATCATCATCATCAATTTAGTCAGCATGAACAAAGGACTAGTACTGAGGTCTCCTGGGACTGTCCTCCACATCTCTCTTGAACTGACCTCTAAACCCTGATAGTGATGTTGATGATGATGATGATGATGATGGTATCTATCATTTACTGAGTGCTTCCTATATACCAGTAAGAGTACTTTACAGACATTATTTCATTTAATCCCCAACAACCTTATGTGGTGAGTATTAATATTTAAAATTTAAAGATAAGGAAATAGGCTCAGAGAGTCAAATAACAATATATGATGTTCTCATATAACTAAAAGTGTCAGAAATGGACTCCATGTAGTCTGTCTGATCCCAAAGATCATTTTCTTAATTGTTCTACTAAAATGGTATGAATTCTTTTACTGGAATTATTCTAACATGGAATCATAATTTTAGAAGTTAAAGGGACTTTAGAAGTAAGATCCCACAAAGAAATTTCCTTCAAAATTTCGTGCCAGGAAAAACAGGTTCTATTGAAGAACTGTTCTTTCCTCCTTTCTAATAACAAGAACTACATTTTTTTTTTGGTTTAGCTACCAAGAGGCTCAGAGCCAAATCTGAAGCTAGATTACAGAAACCATATTATCATGTTTCCTTTCTGTTTCTTTTCACAGTCTTAATTTCTGGTTTTAATGTAACAATTACATTGAATATGTTATATTCTGTATCATCTCTCCTTTCCCTCCATTTTTACTGTCCCATTCCCTCAACACTTTTGTTTGAATTATGATGGCTTCCTAGTTGATCAAACATCTCCAGTCTCTTCCCACTCCAATTCTTCTCCCATTAGATTGTCTAAGTGATCTTTCTAAAACATAAATCTGATTACATCATTCCCCTTCTTGAAAACACCCAGGTCTCACCATTCACTGTTGGATCAGAGTCAAAACTTCTTATAGCACTCACCACCTGGCTTCAGCCTGTCTTTTTAGTAGCCCTTTCTACTCACTAAAGCTTTAGATAAACTGGCTGACTCACTGCTTCCCAAACATGGCCTACATTTTCATGCTTCTCTGCCTTTGATTATTTTAGTTCTTCTTCTTGCAATGTCTCTCTCCTCATCATCTACCTGATGAATGCTTACCCATCCTTCAGGGCCCAGGTCTAACCTCATCATAGGGGCTTTTCATGCTCCAGGCAGGAATAGCTGTCCCCTCATCACTCTTACTTTGACATTTTACACAACTCTATCATAGTTCTTATATTGAGTTATGGTTATCTCTGTAAATTTGTCTGCACCAATAGGCTGAGAACTCTTCTAGGGCTGGGATAACCTCATTCATCTTTGTACCCTCCCTGCCTGTTATATGCAGTACCCCAGACATAATATGTACTCCTCTTTTTGGAACTAACCAAACAACCAACAAATAAACAATTAACAGATGTGGTTTGTTCAAGATCCCCAAACTAAGTATTGGACAACTTAGGACTAGAACCCAGATCTTTCATCTCCCAATTTCCAAATTCCTATGCCTTTATTCATTGCTGTGGTTCTGAAACATAGCTCTAGCTGCCAAAAAGCCACCTGGGAATTCATTATAATATAAATTCCTGGTCACCAGCCCTAGAAATTCTAATTCTATAGCTCTGTTGTGGAGTCTGGGAATTAGTATAATTATATATATATTATAGCAAGTTCCCCAAGTTTGGGCACCACCAAGTTTCAAACTATACTGTGCTACCATTCCTTAATACAAAATAATGAATATTTTATCCTTAGTTTGCTAATACTCATTAGACCTTTGTTACCCTTGGGTCCCAGCTGATAATTTCAGTCATTTTCAAATGTGCTGTAGATCTGATATAGATCCAAATTCACCATAGAGTTTTATGTGTTCCTAATAACTTTAACAGGAAGAATATAAACTGTACACAGAAAAAAACAAGATCTTTCTGTACTTCAGGAAAGAACTGCAGCTGATGTCATACAATCTAATAACAGAGGAATTTTACATTAAAGGGGGTATTTTTTCTTGTTTGGCTTGTTATTACACATCTTGGTTTAAGTACTTCGTTTTAAATCTGACCATCACTCATATCCAATCATATGGGAGTTTATGTTGACAAGTCTAGTCCCATTGTGACCTGTCTTTGTAGTTGAAGCCCAGGATAACTTTTGATTAAAACAAAATTTTGAATAATAGTGACAACATAAAAACTATCATTTTAGACGAAGACGCATCTAAAAATACTAATTTAAGAATTAGGGAAAAATACAAAGTTTAAGACCATGTTAGCCTTGGATACTTAGAATTGTAATTTCATAATATAATAAGGTAAATTATAAATTAGCATCTATTCAAGGCTCAGCTTTTAAAAGCAATGGTGTTAATTAAACAAATAAATAGGCACACATACACACCTGTTGATTTGAAATGGTGTAATTTATAATATTTAAGTAAAAATTTTTTTTACAGATTTTAAAAATATTTTAAAGCTTTAAGAAATAATTTCAATAGTTTAAAATGCCATTAGTGACACTGGTTAGAATAGTGGATAGCAATATTCATTGTTTAAAAGATTAAAAATGTTTGTTAACTTAATTGTTTTTATTTCAATTAAACTGTTATAAATCAATGTTACTTTTCTGAATCAGTCTTCCTTCTTTCCTCCAGCTCATCTTGGTCTTGCACATGGGCCAGTCCCCAGACAGATCTAAACAATTTATCAAACTCATTCATATTGATATCTGCAATAAACCACTGAAAGTTTTGTTTATTTTAGTATTTAACATTTATACTTATTTTCTTAAAGAATATGATTGGGAAGAGAAGAAATATATGACTCAAATATGTGAATGAATGATCATAAATCAATCTATTATTTTACTACCCATTTTTTAACCCCTACGTAATCCATTCAAATGCCTTCTTAAACAATGTTTTCTTTTTATGAATTGCGCAATGTAACTTACTTTGCCACAACAGCGTTTATGTGAGTCCTTACAAGTCCCAGATATTGGTCAATCTGTGCCTACAAAAAGAAAGAAATTATGAGCACATCCAAAGTTCATGAGGTCAAAATTTAACGTGAGTGAATGACACACAAAGAACTTACCTGGTGCTTAACATACACTACAGGTAGAGTAAACATTGAAACCACAGCTGGGATGAAAAACAAATATAGTATTAAAATTCTGAGTGTTAACAGCAAAAATAAGCTTATATATATTTTAATATTGTTATGTAATTTTATAGCACTAATTATAATAACCAGCATTTTAGATAAAATAGGACAGGGCAGTTCACAAGGAAAATGAAAAAACGCTGAGTCTTTTACAGAAATTATATCGTAATTCCTAGAATGAGGGTAGACTGTGCCCTCCCAAGATGCATATTAATCTCTATGAATAGCTGTCATATATATTATCCAATATCCAAATATATATTAGAAACCAAATAAAACCAGTTGTGGTTGAAGAAAAAAGAACTTCAGAATAAGGAATTCATTATTAATGTGTAATATATATCATATTCTTTAATTAAACTATGATGATAAAGGAAATGCTCTGTACTCAGGGATATCTGTGGTGTTTGTTCCTAAGAATCTACCAAAACAAGCTAATAGGTAACAGTCTAGGAAGCATTACATTCACGGCATGTCTTTACCCATGAGCAGCAGGGTCAGGCCATTGAAGAGGGCGCCAACGTAAGTGAGGAGCCACATCAGGACTGCAAACTGAAAAATGAAAGGATCATTAGGGCTCCTAAAACCGTTCATGGAAAATAAATCATTTCACTGATTTTTTTTTTTATTAGAATTTGAGGCAAAAATACATCATGATTTCAATCAGAAATATAAAAGCAATAGGTATTTAAAACTCATTGCAAAATTACTAAAAGGGGATTCAGTTCTTATTTCTTTCAGCACCCTTCAAATCTCTTTGTTAAAAGATCTAGTCAAGGATTGGCAAACTAAAATCGCCCTTCACTTGTTTTTGTATGGGTCTGTGAGATAAGAATGGTTTTTACATTTTTAATTAAAAAAAATTAACAAATTAAACAAGAACACTATTTCATGGCATGTGAAAATGATATGAAATTCAATTTTCAGGGTCTATAAATAAAGTTTTATTGGCATAAAAACACAGTCATTCATTTATGTGTTGACATTGGCTTTCATGCTATGATGGCAGAGTTAGTGGTGATGGAGATTGTGTGGCCTGCAAAGCCTAAAATATTTACTTATTTACTATCTGGCTCTTTACGAAAAAGGATTGCCCACCCCTGATATTTACATTACAAATACAAATAGAAATGTCACCTAAGGTAAGTAATTATAATCTCTCTGGTATCTCTCTTTAGTCATTACTCAACAAGGCATCATTCCAGGAAAGCACCTTGAGGGTCAAGACCACATGCTCACTGTTTCTTCTGCCCTTCCTGGAACAGTTGCCAGGCAGCCCTGTGTACTAGACCCTGGCAGGGTGTGTCCAGAGGACTCTGGGAGCCCAGAAAACTCACAACAACCTCACCCAGGCTTTCTCCCATCCTGCTTAAGGCCTTGCCAAATCATGACTGGTTAACTCATTTACATGTAAGTCACAGGGAGGTCAAAGGAGCTTTCCAAAGAAACCCAGTGAATTCAATGAGAGCTCCAGAATAAGACCTAGGAGTCTCAGATCCTGCCTGAGGGTTGGGTCTGGCATACCTTAGTCCTTCAGATCCTTAGCCAAATCTTTGTAAGGACACTTGGACCTCTAGCTATTAGTGGAGTTCAGAGTCTCTTTCAGTGGAAAACCACATCTATTTTTTTGCATCCCCAGACTAGATGAGAGGTTTTTTTAAAAAATAAATATTTTTTAAATTTTAAAATAAATTTAAGAAATTGGCTGAGGAGTTTTAACTAGTAATAAGAGCCAACCTGGTATGTTGTAACAAGCATGGAATTAGAGGCTGTGTGATCCAGGTTTGATCCCTGCTCTGCCAGTTACTCACTGGGCAACCTTGGACAACTATCATAACCTCTCCAAGCCACATAGGTTTGTTGTCTGTAAAATGAGGGGATTAGACTGAATGATTCCAAGGCATGTTATACCTAGAGGTTTTCTGACTCTAGACCATAATCATCACTTGCTTTTTATTATTCTCCATTATGTGGTGGTTTGTAATGCTATAGCTGTAGGGAACACTCAAGACTGTAAAGTGAATGGCTTAGCAATCGTACTTTTAAGGAATCCACTAGGTCCTGGACAAGGAAGAGCCTCCTCAGTTCTTTAAGCGTGTTGTTCACGTAGAATTGCAGGCAGTCCGTGTACTTCTGAATCTGCTCCTGAGAAAGGGTGATCTCGAGCTCCAAGTAGGCCCTGTCAACAGACCATCCCCACAGAGAATTCTATCAGAGAGATCACAAAACAGGCTGGCTGGCATATTGACAGGCCTGCACATTGACAGCCCAGTTTTTCTTCTCTCTCGTCCATGGGCTAGGGTGCCATACAAGACTGCCTCCAGTGCACTGGAGCTCTTCATGGGACATTGTGACTGCTTCTGTCTAGCAAAGACAGAACTGGATAGTGGGAGCTGATAATTCAGGGAGTCTGGTTATGATCAGGGAAAAGCCAGTCTGAAATTATCTTATTTACTGAATTCTCCATATATCCCCAGCCCAGCAGGCAACTGTGGAAGCCCCATTTCTTCTCGGCTGCCGGGATACAAATTTTCTTTTTAAACAGGTAAGATAGCTGAAAATCCTAGCTGCCAATTCTTGGTGCTCATCAAAACATTAAGAGTTCATGTTTAAATTCTGGAATATAATGCCAGATTTTATTTTTTAGAGAGCACTGAAAACTCAAGTGATTTGGGCCATATTAAAATGCTCACCGGTTTTATTAAGACAAGTCTTTTTAGTAATTACATTTGTTCAAGTGGTTAAATTTAATTCTCGGACATATACACATACATATCTAAAAGTCAGTCCAGCTTTACCTTCCTCCTGTTTGGCCATGCTTACCCCCAGAGGCCCATCTGCCCTCTTGCTTCCCCTCCATCCTCTCTTTGACAACAGCACCATGTTACCGACCTGGGGGACATCCTTAGAGTTCACACAGTGCTTTCCTAACTCTGGGAATTGAGATGGAAAGAGTAAAGCTAGGTTTGGCCTGACTTTTAGGGAAACATTTACATTTAAATGTCATGGTTTTTTCTACTTTAAAAAAGTGGGAAAATACTGATTTGTCTAAGAAAGTATGTCTTAGTTCAAAATATACTCTGAGGCGGATATTCCTATTACTGACAAAAGTGAACTCAGCCAGAGGGAAGTTTTAAATTCTAAATTAGTCTCTTTTAGGAAGATAAAGTAGCTGAACTCATGTAGTTAGTCTCTTGTTCCTATAACTGGGTACTGGAAGCTACAAGCCAAGTGAGAGATAAGTCCCCTGCATGCTACAAGACAGTCTCAGGGCCACGCACATATGAGAAGCAAGCCTTGAGCGGGTGGCTAAGGGCAGAGGTTGGGGCAGGGAGGGCTCTAAATGGTCACAGGCCACGGCCACGGAAGCAGCATCATATACACTCTGTTAACATGACACGCCACTTCTCTGCTCTTGCCAAGTTTGGGGATGGGAACTTGTGGAGCCATCAGGTCCACTAACACTGCATTAGGAGAAGGCCAAATACATCCCGAGGGCAAGAATGCCCAGACTATAGCTGTCTTCCACCCTGAGGCCAGGAACCAGAGACTGAGCAGCAGCCCCATCCCTTTGGTCAACAAGCTCCCCCCCACAGGTGTCTCTTCCCCTTCCAAGAGCCTGGTGCCGTCGAGGCCTTGATTCAGCTGCTGGTGAGGGTGACTCAGGGAGGATTCAGAGGAGCTGTCAGTGAATGACCGAGGCTGGCCCAGAAGCCATTCTGCAGCCTCGTATACATGTCTCCTCCGACTCAGAACTTTCCCTTGTTACTGGAGGTGCGGACAACTGCAGGGGAGCCTGTCCTCTGGGGCCAGGAACCCGCAGTGGTGTGACCCTGGCAGACAGAGCTACAAGCACTCGGGGCTCACATCTCGACCAGGGAGGTAAGCTGGGGGTAGAGTTGGGTGACAATACTCCCTTTCTCAACTACATTATATTTATTCCCTTAGTCAGTACATTGCCTTTTTTTTGATATTTATTCCTCTTTAATGTTCTAATCTGATTTCTCCA
The DNA here is from genome assembly GCA_029593785.1 of Cabassous unicinctus. Classification (NCBI taxonomy): domain Eukaryota; kingdom Metazoa; phylum Chordata; class Mammalia; order Cingulata; family Chlamyphoridae; genus Cabassous; species Cabassous unicinctus. The sequence continues at coordinate 14,764 of JAQZBX010059451.1, forward strand.
ATATAAAAATATAGAGGAGGACACATTTTGAGATGGTTCTTGAACTTTGCACTTCTCAGGTGTTGGTCCTTTGGAATTAAACATCCAGAGAGAGGCATGGAAATAAGAACCAAAGCCCCTAGTCCTGGCTGTGTGCTATTTACTGGCAGCACGACCCTGGGAAAGTCACTTTACTTCTTGGAACATCAGTTTTGTTACATGTAAATAAGGATCATAATGCCTGCCCTGCCTTCCTCACAGAGTGGATGGATTAAGCAACTGTTGAAATACTCCTTAAAGTATAAAACACTGTACACATATAATGAGTTATGATTACTATTGTGATTAAACACAACTGTGTTACTATTGTGATTAAACACAAAAAATCAATAAAGCAGTAAACACCAGAATAAGGATAATGGAGCTTGTTTCAGAAACTCACAAGAAACAACAGACATGACAAGACACTGGTCTGGGACCGAGAGGGAATCTGTGGGTGGGGAGGGCTGGTTGGCCGGGTCACTCACTTGAAAGGGTGGCCCTCGTCGGTTTTCTGCACAGCTTGTAAAACGGACTTGTAGATGCGGAAACTGATGGTGGCTGAGAGCGCGGCCAGGGCCAGGTAGGCCACAACGCTCACGACGCTGAACTGTGTTAGGGAGAAGAGCAGCAGCAGGAAGCTCCCGAACACTATCCCGGTCTGCTTGATGTCCCGCCAGTACAGCAGGTCGATAGCTGGGAGGAGGAGACACGAAGCACAAACTCCACTTAGCACAGGAGGCGCCTACACCAACCGCCAGGGCGCGGTCCTCAAACTGCGGCCACTGCAGGCCCTCACCTGGCGTTTGGGTTCCTAGACAAAAGAGAATGGACATGTGGCTAGGCCGGGCCACTTACTGTCATTTCATTGTGACCTGGAGGAATCTAATCCATCCCTGATGATAACTGACAAATTCACAGATAACAAAAAGCCACTGACTCTCCAACGGCCATATATCTCTTTGGTTTTGTACGGAGGCCCAAATTATGTGACTTTGAAAGAAAATTAAAAATATGGAGTACTCTGTGAAGTACCTGTCCTTTCTTTTAGATGCATTGATTATGTGTACATCTTGGTACCCTACTAAGTTTATATCTCAGTTGCAGCCTGTTGATAAATTCACCAGTCGTACAGCTTCCCCTATTGCTGAGGAGTGGCAGCCGCAATGGAGAGGGGTACCTGGAGAAGCGGGGCCTTCAGTGACAAGGAGGACAGTCCAGGAGACCCCATTCAATCCCAAAGGCATCTGGACAAAGGCACGGTCTGCCTCCAAAATGAAAGCAAAACTGAAGGGCTAATGGTGGTCTCAAGAAACCCTGGAGCTGACATTTGGATTAAACCATTTTGTACATCTGTTTGCTTCCATTCTATGATTTAAAAATCTGGAATACAAGGCTTTAAAATCTGTATCATATCTGTCATTCAATTATTACTGTCTTTGAATTTATAAACAAATAATTCAAAAGGATAAAGCCATGGTGCTTCAAGTGTGATACAAAATAGAAATATTTCGATTATTCCAGTCACCAGGATATGAAAAAAAAAAAAAAGCCACAGAAGCTCTGCTGAAGAATGTATGCAAATTTAGTCTACAGTTAGCAAGTAACAAATGGTTTTTATAGAATGTTAGTCAATCAATTTTCAGGAAGAGTAAATAAGACATAAAATTTACATGTCACAACCAAATGGAAGTGGCAGTTGCTTACAGTGCTTCATGTGCAATGTACCTGGAGGCACCAGGTTAATACAATCAGATGCCAATCATTTGCTCAAAGGAAAACGGAGGCGATCAGCCTGAGGAGAGCAGGGAGCTGCTCCCATTATATTTGGGTATGCAATTAGCTGATGAAGAGTACTGAAAAGGGTCCACCCCACCTGGACTACAGAGGTGACATAAGAAATGTCATAGAGCGAAGAATTAACCCCCTCAGCAGCAGACTTACCTCAGGCTGGCTGGAAAATAAATCAGGGGTTTAAAGGTGAGGAAGCTCTTTTATAAACAGACTGAAGATATACCCCCAGCAAGCTGAAGCTGGATAAAGAGTTTACTTTTGAGTTGCTCATCCCTCTATCACCACCTACTCTCCCTCCTCTTCTACCTCACCCACCATCAATGACATTAACTCAGAACAATTCCAGTAGGCAGCCATTTCACTGGGCATAAATTTGTTCCCTGTCCCTTCCAACACTTTTGCAATGTAGGAAGTAGAGGGGGTAGATCGCAAGCACGGGCTGGGGTGAAAAGATTTTTCTTTTTGAGTCGGACCAGTCCTACAATTTGGTTTCTAGGGGCTATGGAAAAGTCTGCTGCTCCAATACCTCTTCTCTCCATGCCCCAATCACCAGTCACACTGACTCACATTCCACTATTAGGAACTCATTCCTTTGGCTTAACTCTTTCTATCTTCAAAGTGTCAGTGCTTTTTGTTGTTGTTTGTTTTTTTAATGCAAAGATCCCAGAGCTAGATAATGCATTAAAGATTTGCTTGTCATTAACAAAGTTTGAACGAATTCAAATTATTTTCCTTTTAGAATTTGTTGAGAACAGAGACATGACCTGTAAGAATCCCCTAGACTCTGAAAGTAGAAGGGAGAAGTAGAAGAAGGGCTCTCCATGGATGCTTGGCTCCCCTGGGCTGGAATGGATGTGATGACAGGGAATCGAGGTCAGGCTGGGCCTAGGCCTAGGCCAGCTGGGCTAATGGTCTTTGGGGGCACTGGGGCATCTTCATATTT